>CANTUT010000545.1:0-272500 GCA_947687605.1 Reutealis trisperma | reverse complement strand
ACTAAAAATTAGAAACATAAATTATTCAATTCGAGGAAGCCTCAAGTTAATAAATTAGGCATCATCTTCACCAAATCTTAAAGAAAAATCAACAAAATGGATTAATAATCAAAGCAAAAAGAAAAATAAAAAAGCACAAAATGGGAAAAATCCACATTGAGGGGAGAGAAAACAGAGAGAAAATATAGTTTCCATTGTTGTTCGCATATCTTTGGTCATCAGAAGATGAAGGTGGCCTAGACTCCAGCGAGTCCAATCCCATCAAATATGTTACCATCGATCGCTAGAAAACGTCATATGCGTAGCCCAAGACCATTGTCCACTGAGAACTTTCATAGCCATTTTTAGGCAACTTCGATGTTGGTTTCCAATGAAACCATTACCGCTAAGACCAGCTCTTCCTCAGCCACATATTGATATATACCAATCAATTAAATTTTCATTGAAAAAAAATGCAGCAAATTCACAGCTACGAAACTTTAGTGAGATAGAGAGAGAGGAGAGTGGTAGTGTCGTTGGATTTTGAAGATTCAATAGCAGCTGCTATTTAAGATGATGGGTAATGAGCAGTGGATTTTGGGAAAGAAATAGATGAAAATTACAAAGAAGGAAGAGATGGGTTTAGATTTTTTGTAAGATTTGGCAAAATTAGTGGATTTTGATAAGTAAAATAAGGTTTTGATATATTAGTTTCAAAATGGAAATTAAATTGAGAAAATGGTGGATTTTTTTACAATGAAAATGGTTGGATTTATGGTTGATTGGTGGAAATGGAAAAGAGAATGAGAGAGAAATAAGGAAGAGAGAGAAGAGAGTGGAGTCTAATATGGATGTGTTGGAAAGGTGAAAAAATTTAAAATTGGTGATTAGAATGCCACGCTAGTTTTTTGACAAGCTAATATCTGAAAAACTCTCCGATGGATAACTATTGCAATCAAATTGAAATTAGTAAATTTTATAGTTGCAAATCAAAATTTAGGGACAATGATCAAATAAGAGTATAAGTTCAATGACAATGCCACAATGGATGTAATTTAATTTATATTTTCATATATATATACTATTTACTGTTATTTTGTCTTTTTAATTTTTCAAATTTGCAATCTATATATATTAAAATAATTGTAGATATCAAACATATAATTGATTTATACTATTTTTTTTTATTAAAGGCAACAAATTAGTGATGGATAAGACATCTACTAGATGTAATTAGAAAATTTAGATTAAAATGAGGTGTATTTTAGCTTTTTATGTATTTTTAATAAATTTTTTAATAGAATAATTAATATGACTAATGAAAATAAAATATATAAATTATTTAATTAGTTTCTTAAAATAGAAGGGTGGTTAAAATTTTAAAAATTAAATAATATTTTACTGTAGCAATAATAATAATAATAAAAGGACCCTTTAAGAAAGCTATTACTGTGTACACATCGTGTCAAGAGCCACTTTTGCATCACACGCAATACGGAGCATTCACCTAAAGGGAGAGAGGTGATCCAGTACTATGCGGCAGCATAACATCAGACGATAAGTTTTTAGAATGAATATTACTTTTTGAAATTTAGACAACATTTCTGAAATTTTTCATGGGCACGTTAAAAATGAAATTTGTCTTTTTTTGATAATTTTTGAAATTTTCTCTATTTTTTATCATTAATGGAGACTATTTGAATCTAAATTTATTTTCAAATTGTATATATATATATTTTATGCAATCAAGGCAAAAATAAGGACAAAAAAACTCAATTTTACTCCTATCCCATTATTATACACGGAACAAAAATTTCCTATTAATTCAAAATAGAACTAGATTTTTTATTGAGATGGATGGGATTTTATCATTTCTAACCATAGAAAGGCCAAATTGGTTAAGAGGGGCATGTGACTTTTCTTGCATGACCAAGGAGTGGTTGCCTCTTGAACCTCCTTGGAAAGTGAGAATTTTATTTAACTCACCCATAAAATTTCCAAGTCTATGTGCTTGGCCTTTGCTATTCATTAATCAAATCCATTATTGAGCTCCATTCCTCATGTTGAGTCTTGAATGGCCCCCTCTCTCTCTCTCTCTATATATATATATATATTATTGAGTCCTTTTATCCCGATTCTCGCCATTGCATAAATTTAATATATATATATATATATATATATATATATATATATATATATATATATAAATTTATTAGCTTTTGTTAAAATTATATTATTTAGTATTTAATTATATTATTATTTTTAAATATTAATTAATAGTATATAATAATTAATTTATAATATAAATATGTAAAATATTTTATTAAAATATATAAATTATAAATTTTTAATATTAATAAAATTATAAAAATAGAAATAGAAATTTCCGTCACTGTCTCACATCCGCTCTAAATCTAATTTACTTCACTCTGCTTTTATTTCGACTATTTATAAAATGGAGATAAAAATCTTAAAATTCCTCCCGTCTCATTTCATTGCAATTCCTATATATTATATCTAACATATAAGTAAACGACTCCTAACCAAATTAAGGGTCATTTCACACTTTACACTCGACAATTACATCACAAAAATCACATTTTAGCTCAAAGCCAAGTCCCAAAAAAAAAACATTTAGTTTAATAATATTAAAATCATTTACAAAATTGAAAAGTTTAGAATTTGAGTTCCAATCGCCAGCTTAGCCATGTATGTACAAAAATTAAGAAAGAAAAAAAATTCATGAAGAATTTTCCCTCTAGCTTACTAAAGATTTTCATCCGTCCAAAATGAAATAGAAATAATGAAGAAAATCACCAACAATTCAATAAAACGCCAAGTTGGACATGATTTTAACGGCTGCTAAGCAATCTAAAAGCCAGATGTATGTCTCTTTCCACATTGATATTTTTTTGGCTTCTCAGGCGTCAGTTCATTGTTCCCATCAGCCAATGTTTGGTATGGGAGTTGTTGCAAGCAAATTAGCGGTGCAGATTTTTTTAAGGGGCAAAGAAAGACATGTAACATCCAGCTAGCTGCCCACTACCCAGACCACTTGATGGCTTTGATTCATCCCATGCCAATATTATTTTATTTTTGGGAATTGAATTGATGAGTGATATTTGTATTTATTTGAATTATTGAAGGCTATTGGACCCAAAATTATAATCTTATACGGCTGTTCCTGCCCATAAAATAAACGGTTTGAATTTATTTGTGGAAAAGAATAAAGATTTTATTTTTACACAGATATCAATTATAAATATTAAATATAATTAATAAATATTAATACAGTAATCTAATATATATATATATATATATATATATATATATATATATATATATATATATATAAAGCTAGCTTAAAATGCTTTAAGTTTTACCATGTATCATAAATTTGTCCCATGTATGATTAATTATTTTTATAATACCTGGTAAAACTTGCCATTATTATAATTTAAACCATTAAAAACTTACATAATTATAATTTGTAACCTAAAAGAAATTAAAAATATTAAATTTTATAATCATTATAATTTAATAAAATTTGTAACTTAAATCATTTATTTATAACATACATTTATGATTATATGATATAATAAAAATTATGATAGTCAAATTTTCAAATAGACATTATAATGATAATTCAAAATAGATTAAATGTTATGATATTAAAAATATTAAATATATATATATATATATATATATATATATAAGAATAACATAAACTTACAATTGTATTATTACTTGAAGAAATTTGAAATCTAAAGCATAAAAATAATTTTATGACCATTATGATAATTGTATATATTACAAATATAATTTTGATGTGTAATCTAAATAAAAAAAAATCAAATTTAAATTTTAGCATAATTTTAAGAAAGTATAAACTAAATCACCAACTTAAAACATATATTTATTTTAAAATTATATATTATTTATGTATCAATTATAATTATATGAGTTGTAACATTCAAATTTTAAGTTTCTAATTTTTAATTATTACCATTATTATTAATTAATAAGATTTGTAACCTAAATTATCTATCTATTTATAATATATATTTATAATTCTTCCTACATATATGTGTATGTTTGTGTGTTTGTTTTATATGTAAAAAGAAAATGTGAAGTGAAATAGTATAATTTTTTTTTATATTTTTCAAAAGAAATATTAAATTTTATGATGAAGAGATTAATTTTTCTTTTATTAATTTTTAAATATTTTATTATATATTTTTATCCGATTATTTTTTTCTTCTATAGCTTTCTTTAACATATATTTTTTTTATGATTTTATGTGTTTAAGAGCATTAAAATATAAATAGTAAAATATTATTATAAATGAAATATTTATTATAAATTGAAATATTAAAAGGATAATTTTTTTTTTTTGAGAATTTGGGAGTGGAAATCGATTATAAATTTATTATCCAAGAAAATATGCACTTACCACTAGATTGTGCCTCGAGGTAAGAATAATATTTAGTCGAGAACAAATTAAAATATTATTATAAATGAAGAATTAAAAAGACAATTTTTGAATAAATATTTTGATATTTAGTTATATTTATTTACTTATTTATATTTTTATAAATTTTTTCTTAATACTTTTTAATTTTTGTAAATATGTTAGTTATATCACAAAAATATTATATTTTCTAGATTAAAATTATTAGAAATTAATATTGTATAAACTATATAAATAAATCGTGCAACGCACGAGTATGAATCTAATATATATATATATATATATATAAAGTAAGTTTAAAATGCTCTAAGTTTTGCTATGTATCATAAATTTGTCACATATTATTTTTCTATTGGTCCAATTGGCAAGCAAATCATGAATTTTATATTAATTTATTTTCAATTATTACTATTTAAACATTTTTGTAACCTAAATTAAGAATTAATTATTATCACTAATATTATGCCATTATTATAATTTAAACCATTAGAAACTTACATAATTATAATTTATAGCCTAAAAGAAGTTAAAAATATTAAATTTTATAATTATTATTATTTAATAAAATTTGTAACTTAAATCATTTATTTATAACAAACATTTATGATTACATGTACATATAATGAAATTTTGACAAGTGAATGAATGTCATTTTTATTTATAGCATTTGAAAGAATTTTTCCCTCAATTACAATAATAATATAAGTTTTTTTTAATTTTTAAAATATTTTGTCATATTTTTTATTAATTATTTTTATAATACTTTGTTATTTATTATAATTTTATAAATTTTGTACAAGTATTCTAATACAATTAGTTTGATTATGATAAAACATGTGCCATAAATTTGCCACATATTATTTTTCTATTGGTCCAGTTGGCAAGCAAATCATGAATTTTATATTAATTTATTTTCAATTACTACTATTTAAACAAATTTGTATCCTAAATTGAGAATTAATTATTATCACTAATATTATGCCATTATTATAATTTAAACCATTAGAAACTTACATAATTATAATTTGTAACCTAAAAGTAGTTAAAAATATTAAATTTTATAATTATTATAATTTAATAAAATTTGTAACTTAAATCATTTATTTATAACATACATTTATGATTATATGATAGAATAAAAATTATGATAGTCAAATTTTTGAATAGACATTATAATGATAATTCAAAATAGATTAAATGTTATGATACTAAAAATATAAATAAAAATATAAGAATAATATAAACTTACAATTGTATTATTACTTGAAAAAATTTGAAATCTAAAGCATAAAAATAATTTTATGACCATTATGACAATTATATATATTACAAATATAATTTGGATGTGTAATCTAAATAAAAAAATCAAATTTAAATTTTAGCATAATTTTAAGAAAGTATAAACTAAATTACCAACTTAAAACATATATTTATTTTAAAATTATATATTATTTATGTATCAATTATAATTATATGAGTTGTAACATTCAAAATTTAAGTTTCTAATTTTTATTTATTACCATTATTATTAATTAATAAGATTTATAACCTAAATTATTTATCTATTTATAATATACGTTTATAATTCTTCCTACATATATGTGTATGTTTGTGTGTTCATTTTATATATAAAAAGAAGATGTAAAGTGAAATAGTATAATTTTTATATTTTTTAAAAGAAATATTAAATTTTATAATAAAGAGTTAATTTTTATTTTATTAATTTTTAAATATTTTGTTATATATTTTTTTCCGATTATTTTTTTTCTTCTATAGCTTTCTTTAACATATATTTGTTTTATGATTTTATGTGTTTATGAGCATTAAAATATAAATAGTAAAATATTATTAAAAATGAAATATTTATTATGAATTGAAATATTAAAAGGACTTTTTTTTTTTTGTTGAGAATTTGGGAGTGGAAATTAATCATGAATTTATTGTCTAAGAAAACATGCACTTATCACTAGATTGTGCCTCGATGTGTAGGATAATATTTAGTTGAGAGCAAATTGGAATATTATTATAAATGAAGAATTAAAAAGATAATTTTTGAATAAATATTTTGATATTTAGTTTTATTTATTTACTTATTTATATTTTTATAAATTTTTTCTTAATATTTTTTAATTTTTTTTAAATATGCTAGTTATATTATAAAAATTGTTAGTTATATTATAAAAATATTATATTTTATAAATTAAAATTATTAAAAATTTATATTATATAAAAAATATAAATAAATCATGCAATGAGCACGAATATAGTTTAATAGTATAAACATAAACCACACCAACAAGGGACAAGACTATATGTGGCTAGAGGGAGCCATGAACTCCAAACTCCTCAAATTTGATTTTTACCCTCTATATATTTTATAAATTTTTCCTTTTTTAGTATCTAGAAGAGGGAATTAATATTGAATTTGTTCCAAAAAAAAAAATGCACTCATTATTATGTTGTCCCTCAAAATGCATACTTTATATATTTTAAATAAATAAATAAATAAATAAATAAATATATATATATATATATATATATATATATATATATATATATATATATATATATATATATATATATATATATATATATATATATGTTGGCTCCTCAAAATTTTTAAAATTTTTAAGGATGACAAAACTTGATCCATTTTGATGGAGAATTTGGCCACGCTCTGCACCCAATGAAGAATAGCTATTCTCCTATATAATAGGGTGAGAATGAAATTGAGTCTTTCCACTTTGCATGCATCTTGATTGCATAAAATTAAGATATATATATACACACACATGTTAATTTTCATTACAATTCATTTTAAAATATAATTTAATTTGTAAATATTTTTATTTTAAATATTAGTATAAATATTATATGACTTGCAAATAATTTAATGAATATTATGTGATATTTTTTTAAAAATTATAGTATCTGTTAGACAGTAGAATTTATTTATTAGTTATATTTTTAGTGTAAATTATTTTCTTTTATTTGGTTTTTCACTTTTAACCAATACTTCCATAATATATGTTCAAACACTTCTTGACAATGCAGTATATAATTATTCATGGTCAATAGACCTCTATATTATGTATTATTTGTCCTTATGTTTTATTAATAGTTGTTACAAAACAAAGATATACAGAAAATTATTTTCTTTTAAAATAAAAAGGATATCACTAATTTTCAACCGTTGATAAGGATATCTTTGACAATAAGACATGTTTTCCTGTATATTGTCATACTGTTATTTTTGCATGTATAACATTTCTATTAAATTTTTTAACATCATCCTTATTCAATTGTATAGTCCATTAGATGCATCTTATGTTATGGGATAATTAGCTTTTAGTTTCAACTTATGCTGTAGCAAGCCATTTAATAATAATATGTTTAAAAATTATTTTTAGATACAATTTATAGATTCTTTTTATTGTTATATTTGATATTACTGCTCAATATTATTTTTCGATCTCTTGCTTCTAAAAAAAACTATGGTTTTTTTTTTGTTTTTTGTTTTTGTTTTTTTTTATGTTTTTCAAATATTAAGAAGTTTTTTAGTAATCTTCTTAATATTTGAAAAATACAAAAAACATAAATTATTTTAATTGAATTTATTTTTTATTTAAATTAATATAATTAGATAATTAAATTATTTAATTATAGTAATTATATAATTATGAATTTGTAATATAATTAATTATATATTAAATAATAATTATTTTATTTTTTTTATTATAATTGAGTTTATTATTTCTTTATTTAAATTAAATATAATTAGATAGTTATATTATTTAATTAATAAATAACTATATTACTTGTAATATCATGAATTTTTGTAAATTATAAATTTTGGAATATTGTGATATTGACAGAAAATATTTATTTTAATATAGCAAATTCTTCCAATTTATTATTATGATGTTGAATTTAAAGTTAGTAAATTATTTTTAGTAAAATATTTTGGCAAACCATATTATTATTATTATTATTATTATTATTATTATTATTATAACTGTTATATATATATATATATATATATATATATAAGAGAGAGGGCAGCGGGAGGAAGCAGAAGTAAGAAAGAAGCAGAGAGAGAGAGAGAGAGAGAGAGAAGGAGATACTGTCAGCCGTTCGACTACCGTTCGATTGCTGGAGTTCGACACGCACCAGCTATAATGGTTCTTGGGGTGTTGACCAAGCTGTCCACCGAAGATCGCCACCATCCGCCGTCTTCATCCGCCGCACGTGCCGCCCTACCGTCCATCGGCAGAAAGTTCCGAGTTAAATTTCGGCCAGTTCCGTCGTCCGTTCAAAGTGATTTTGGTACCATCGGACTCCTCTTCCTCTAAGCTTTAATTTGGTATATAAATTACTAATTTTGGATAATATTGAAATTGGTTGAATTCCGGTGATCGACCGGACTGCTGACGTGGATTCCAGTTAACCAGAAGAAACAAATTATATTTTCAGATTCTTCGTGTTGAGGCGAGTCCGTTGGTAGTAAGTTTGTGATGATAGGTCGACGTTCACGTTTTTCGGTGAATTGCGATGAGCATCGTTTTTCATAGTTTGTGCGAGCTTGTGGCATATTAGTACGTTCTATTTAGTAGTTAGGAGGTGTGTTAGAAAGAATTGAGCATTTGGAGAAGATTAGACGGTCTAAATAGGAAATAGGTATTTTCTGGTTATGATATCTGTATTCTGATAATTTTATTCATTTCACTGTATAGATCGTTCTGGTGTGCCTCCAGCCGCCCCTAGTCACAGTTTGTGAATATTCAGTTCTGCTCTTCTGTACTGTGAGTGATACTTCTAATATACTTTTCTGTTAATCATGCATTGTATTGAGTATATTTGTGAACATAATTAATCCTGGTGCTTGTATCATGAAATGAATATATGTGCACGCTTACTTATCATTTGTTTGTGTTGGATACTTGAATATTGTGCTGCATACTTCTCTGTGTATGTTGGATGGAAACAGAATGATACAGAGACCACCTAGGACTTGGAATATGATATGGTTATGATGAGTTTGAGAAGATGAGCTATTGACTAGTGGATGCTGGCTGGGCCTGCTCATCACCAAGGCCGCTATCAGTCGAGTCAGGGCTGCGTGGTACAGACCAACGACGGCCGGGCCCTTTGGATTGGATATAAGAGACAGATTATTGGATTAAGAGAGCCATTATATAAGGATCGGCTCCCTCAGTTTGATTTTAGTGTGGTTTCTGTGGACTGAATTCCATCCCTATATGTTTTGTTGTGATTGGATGTTGGGTGACACAATTGCATATCATGTATACATGTTAATATCTAGCTCACCAGGACTGTATATTAGTATATCATTCACTGAGTTGAGACGCTCACCCCTGTCTCCTTATTATTTTTCAGGTTACAGGTTGAGCCTCATGTTGTAACTTTATCAAGTTGGTCTCTGTCTCCTTCCTCGACAGAGTACATGCAATATGTTGTTATTGTAATATTATAGTAGAATTCTGCAATTACAGTATTGGGATTGGATTATGATATTATTGGAACTATTGGCTTATATTGTGGATAAACTCTCTGCCGACAATATTTATGATATTGATTACTATTATTGTAAATAACTATGGCACTATTATGGAAATCTTTTATTGTGCTATGATGATTATTGAATAAACTGTCGGCAGATGAAGTAGCAAGGGAATTCATTTGATATATTTTATAATTATATGTTGTACATCATTTCTTTTCTTATTTGGAGTTTACTGTTCAGGCTGACTGTGGACACTGGTAGTCTTACGCTTTCCCGTGCCCCAGTGCCGGTCACGTACCTCGAATTTGGGTCGTGACATTACTTATCATAAATGTACAATTATAAAAAAATTTAGTGAAAACTCTTATGTAAATTTGCTTATCCCCCTTTTTTTTTATATATTTATATATAATATAGATAATTTCATATTACATATATTTATAAAAATTTATTTTTTAAATTATATCATTGATTATTTAATTATATTATTATTTTTAAATATTAACTAATACTATATAAAACTTAAAGTAAATATATATAATTTTTTTTAAATATAAAATTTATAAAATTTTAATATTAATAAAATTATAAAAAAATATATAAATGAGAACCCTGTATCCGCTCTGCTTGCACACCATACTTAATTTATTCCGCTTTATTTTTATCCCTACCATTTAGCCTATGTTTGGAATGAAGGAAAATATAGAAGGAAGAAAAAGATGAGTGGAAAATAATTTTTATTTTCTTTTTCCATTGTTTGGAAATGGAGGGAAAATAAAGAGAGGAAAGAAAATATGTACTATTTTTTTTTCTTTATTTTCTCTCCAAAATGGAGAGAAAATAAAAAAAGAAGAAGAAAAAATAATAATTAAATATAATTCAAATTCAAATTTAAACTTTATAGAAATGAAAAATTAAAATAATAATTTTTTATTTATAAATTTTCTTTTCTTTATATATTTTAGTGAATGAAAAATAATTTTATTTTTTTTTATCCAAATAAAAAAAATAAATAAAAAAATAAAAATTATTTTTCTTCTTTATTTTCTTTCCTCTGTAAAATTTTTTTAAATATAGTGCGTGGAGTAAGAATGAAAATTTTAAAATTCGTCCATCCCGTCCCGTGCGGCTCTATTGCTGTTCCTAAATTTTTTATACTCTTTTAAGTCGTGCAAGCCTTAAAGAGTGGAAATACGGAAATATCCCCGGGAAAGTTGGCATTTCTTAGACAACAATTCCATCAATCAATTTGTTAAGAGTTGGTAAGGAGTGAGAGGAGAGAGGGGGAGAAGGATAGTTTCTGACTAAAATTATTCTAGTAGAATTTTATTTAAACGGGTTTGACACGTTCAATTTTAAATTTCAAACATTTAAAAAATGTGGAAAATTAAGGAAACTAAGTTGAGTAACATTATTTTGAAACAAATTAAAGAAGAAACTGAACTCGGAACAGTTGGAATTGCCTATGATCTCTCGCTAAAATCCAAAATATATAAATTATCGATTTTGTTGCATCGATCTAATAATCAAGAAAAATATTCTTTTACAAATATAAAGAAAAAATAATTAGCTGTACATGTTACCATATACAACCACGTGCATCTCATTACTAAATTACTAAGACACGTGCGGTTTTTACATGTAAATGAGCACATCTTGGCTATGGAATTGGCGAAACAATGCAGGTTTCTTAGCTTGTATTTTCGAATCGGATTGCCAAGAACTCAATTCAGATTTGCAATAATTCTTTGGATGAAAGTCCTTGGGAAATTCAGTTGCTGGTTTCTGTGATTAGAGCCATGAAATCTTATTTTATTCATGTTCGTTCTGAATAAATTCATAAGAAGGCTAATAGACTGATAGATTGAGTGGCTTTTTTTTTATTGTTTAGTTTTTTATCCCCTACTTGAGTTGAAGTTCAGCTTTCAAGGTTATCTTAGTTATTGTATCTTGATTTGGATATTCATTGAAATTCAAATTTCAATTGGCAAAAAAATAATAATAATAAAATTACATATTATGGTGCTTGGTAACTCAATTGAGCTAATCCTTGAATGGCTTAATAGGGACAATGAAGTGAAATTTCATTTTTTTTTAAATAACAAATTAATGTTTCAAAAAAATTATAATTAATTCAAATTATAATTCAAATATAAGATATTTTTTTTTAAATAAGACAAATACAACCGAATTAGGGACAGAATAATATGAGACATTCTTGAAAATTCAAATAAAATAAAAAAATATAAAATTTTATAGCTATCATTTTATTATGAGGAAAATTTTTTTTATAATGTAATTATTAAAAATTTATAATTACCATATTGACAAACTAATTTAGTCAATTAAACATTTCTCCAAATGCCAGTTCTCTCTCATCCCTCCAACGGCGGCTCCAATTTGGCAGAGAAAGTCAGAGAGATGATCAGAGTAAACAATTAAACATAGTCCTCTGTCCTGTAGCAAGAAACTCGCTAGCACCAGCAAGTAGCAGAGCATGAAAAAAAAACGCAATGGAGGGATATTTCAGTAATTTTTCAAAATATCACACCTGTCACCTCTATGCAATGGTCAATCTTGGCCTCTTGCCTCTGCTCTCTCGCTCACCTCCTCTCTATATAAACCCCTTCACCTCCGACCTCTTTTACCTAGCAATCCCAAGAAATATTCACGGAAAACAAACACAATTCCAATAAAATTTTCTTTTCTTTCAATAGACCTTTAAAGCTCTTTTTTGTTTTTTAATTCTTTTGATACCAGTTATAGTTAGTACATTCTTTGATTTAAAGGCACCATGATCTATTCACTAAATCACACACATTCTACTTTCACTTCTTCTGATTTCCTACCCAAAAAGCGTTCTGCGCTTAAACCTCAATTCTCTTCATTACCCATTATTCAGAATTCACAAAAAGGCTATAACTTTAGCTCTTCATTCACTTCAGAGAAGCCGCTTCACATTTCTTCAGTTGAAAACTTCGCATTTTCAGCGAAACCCCAAGAGAATAAGCCTCTGACTGTTTGCAATGCCTATGAGGCTGACCGGTCACGGCCACTGGATATTAACATAGAGTTGCCTCATGAGCAGGTAGCGCAGAGGATTAAAATTGGGATATACTTTGCCACTTGGTGGGCTTTGAATGTGGTGTTCAATATTTATAATAAGAAGGTCTTGAATGCTTTCCCTTATCCTTGGCTCACTTCTACCCTGTCACTTGCTTGTGGGTCACTGATGATGTTGATTTCCTGGGCTACGAGGATTGCTGATGCTCCTAAAACTGATTTCGAGTTCTGGAAGATTCTGTTTCCTGTAAGTAATTTGAAGCTTTTGCGGATTTGATTATGTTCTGTAACCGTTAGTTAAAATTGGTACCATTTGCCTTAGCTGAGAGAAGCTATTAATTTTTCCTTTCCATTGCATTGCAAATTTGAGCATGAAAATACCAATGAGCTTTGGTTTAGTGGTAATGGACTGATCTCCAGCGCTATGAGATCGTAAAAAGAACAGGGGATTCGAGTTTATGCAGTTCTAATCGTATTTTCTCTTTGTTTAGGTTGCTGTGGCACATACAATTGGGCATGTGGCTGCAACTGTAAGTATGTCTAAAGTTGCAGTCTCATTTACTCATATTATCAAGAGTGGTGAGCCTGCTTTTAGTGTTTTGGTATCAAGATTTCTATTGGGTGAGGCATTCCCTATGTCAGTTTATCTATCACTTGTACCAATTATTGGAGGTTGCGCTCTATCAGCTGTCACTGAGCTCAATTTCAACATGACTGGTAAGAGAACTTGTCTCTGTTGCAAGATTTTAATTTTGTGATAGATATGTGTTTATCATTTTGATATTGAATAGAATTTCAAGGGTGTTGAATCAATGAATGATTTTAGCATTTTCCAGTGAATTTAGTGTTTGGCATCTAAATTGTTTTACTTTGTGTTGTTCAGGGTTCATGGGGGCTATGATATCGAATTTGGCATTTGTGTTCCGAAACATATTTTCAAAGAAGGGCATGAAGGGGAAGTCTGTTAGTGGGATGAATTACTATGCCTGTTTGTCTATGTTGTCTCTATTGATCCTTACCCCTTTTGCAATTGCTATGGAGGGACCTCAGATGTGGGCTGCTGGCTGGCAAAATGCTGTTGCTCAAATTGGACCAAATTTTGTTTGGTAATTATGTCATCCTACTATACTTTGGGAGATTGCACTATTAGTTGGTAGATATGTTAAAATAATTTTAGTTATTGTATCCCATTCGTGATCGATTAAAGAGTCATTTGTGTTTGTTTGAAACTTGAAACCGTAAACAAACTGCCTGCAATGACTATATTCTTTGTTTAAGCTAGCCTTCTTGTATTGTGTACTTAAAGCATTGAAGAAAATACTAGCTTGGACTATGGGTCTCTGATGAAAACTTGTATGTTCGTAGACAGCAATAAGTGTCCATGGTTGTGCCTGCAAGTATATCACATAGATATTCTATAATGATTTTAATCAGTTGTTCAATGTCTAAGATCTGTCATTTTCATTCACTTTTGGTGTTTTATGCTTGTCTATTGACTCTTGAGGGGTACTATTTTCTCCTCTCCTACTTGGTTTTGAAGGATTGAAGTAATGATTCAGATTTGTTGGATTTTTTTTTTTTTTTTTAATTTAGTGGTACTGGTGGAGTAAAAAAATAATAAATTTATTTGATTTTCATTTTTTATATTTTACTAAGAAAAATTTCTGTGGCTTGCAATTGATGCAGGTGGGTGGCGGCGCAGAGTATTTTCTATCACCTGTATAATCAAGTTTCATACATGTCCCTTGATCAAATCTCTCCATTGACATTTAGTGTCGGAAACACAATGAAGCGGATATCCGTAATTGTCTCCTCCATCATCATCTTCCACACCCCAGTCCAACCTGTCAATGCCCTTGGAGCTGCCATCGCAATCCTTGGCACTTTCCTGTATTCACAGGTATATCCTCATCGCTATGCACATTGACAGGCAGAAGTGGGTGTTCTTATTTTTTAGGGTGGTGCGGGACCCAACTGCTTTTTTTTTTTTTTTTCTTAACATGCCTGCACAAATTTGCTTCTACTTATGCCGCTTGTTTGTATGGAGACAAATTCTTTCATGTAGCCTTTCTTGATGGATACTATATACAGGGGAAAATGGCTGAATCAATCGGGAGGCGGGGGGTAGGGGTTGTTGAAATGTTTTTCCTGGCATAATATTCTAGAACAGATTTGATTATTAGAAGTTGGAAACTGCAGTATATTAATATATTAGATGGCATGTGACACTTAATTTTCTATTGTCCCTTCCTTCTATGTTTGCTCTAATGTTAAGAAAACCGATCTTCTGTACATGTCCTAACAATTATTCTGATATTATATTTGAGCAGGCAAAGCAGTGAAAGAGTCGAATTCCAAGGTTTTGATCTAAACATTAGATGATAGAAGAGTTAGATTGAAGATGCCAATTTGGCTGGCGTTGACTGAAGAAATTTGGCCATGGCTCTAAATTAACAATTACTGGTGATGGCAGGGAATCAGCTTTTGCTAAGACAATTAACAGAAGTTCCTTTGACACTGATAGTCCTTGCTATAATCATATATTTCCTGGTGACCGAGTAGGTTGCAGTTTCATTTCCTCTGTATAATTCCTTGTTTGTCAATAAAGAATTTGTTGCAGACTTTGCTTAGGTGCACAATTATAATAAAGCAAGCAATTTCTTGACTGATATAGTTTCATTGTTTCTATTAATGCAGTAGATAGAAAAATTGAAACTTGAGCATTCTAGATGGTGCTTGATTAATGCCCAATTATTAGCTTCAATAGGCCCAAATTAGTGGGTATAAAGAGGAGTAAGTTCTGAGGCAGAATTTTTTTTAAGAACTAGCTCCAAATCCGAATTTCACAATATTTATTTCTGCTCAGAAGATACTCAACAGTTGAGGTACCTTTTCCGGATACTTGATCAGGAAGTACTTAGGAGGGGATGCCAACATTGACGACAATCAAATTTCTCCCTTGACCAAGCACTTCAATTGCTCAAAAAAAAAAAAAAAGGCAGAAATTTTTTGAGAACTAGCTCCAAATCCCAATTTCATAATATTTATTTCTGCTCAGAAGATACTCAACAGTTGAGGTACCTTTTCTTGATACTTGATGAGGAAGTACTTCACAGGGGATGCCAACATTGAAGACAATCGAATTTCTACCTTGACCAAGCCCTTCAATTGCCAAAAAAAAAAAAAAACACTCTCTCTATGGAATTCTGGGCTTTCTTCTTAGATATAGATTCTGCAGATTTTGGGGAAAAGCACAATCATTTACAAGGACGCCTTTTCTTCTCAAAATACTAGTTCTCACACACTCGTGTATGTTTATTCTGCTTAATATTTGAAACTGAAAAAGATTTGAGTTTTGATCCCAAGGATAATAAATTACCGTTCAACGAAAAGGAAATTTCGTAGGAACACTACTATCACTACTATTAGTAATAAAGCCACAATGCATTGTTAGTTTTCACTTGGGGGTTTCTCTTCCATCAAACTATGAAAGAGCGTAACTGGCCCTGAAGCAGGAGATGACATTGCTATTCAATCAATTCAAACATCATTTCTATCAAGTTTTGCAGTTGCACTGTCATTATCTATCAAACTATATTTTGGCAGTCTTGGTGTATTTAGAAACCCTTCTTTACAGGCTTCCATTTGACACTACCCTTAACAAGTATAGATGACTGACAATGAAGAAAATGAAAAATCGAAACTTTTGCGTTTCAATTGAGGTAGAATTCTTCCTGTTGATTTGATTGTACTTGATGTGATTTTGGGTATGGACTAGTTGTTAACCCATTATGCTACCCTCGATTGCTGCGACAAAGAAGTTGTTTTCCATATGCCAGGTGATATGAAATTTTCCTTTAAGAGCGATAGAAGTGTTGTTCCTTATAACCTTGTCTCAGTTCTCAATGCTAGGAAAATGTTACATCGTGGCTGTCAAGGTGGCTTTGGTTAGGAGTGTTTCCAAGGATGTTGGAGACATAGAAAATGTACCAGTGGTGAATCAATTCCCTGATTTGTTTCTTGAAGAACTTCTAGGATTACCTTCGGATAGAGAGATAGAATTCTTTATTGATATGGTACCTGGAACAAACCCTATATCCATGCACCCTATAGGATGGCATCTACAGAATTGAAAAACCTTAAGGAGCAGTTGCAAAATCTTTTGGATAAAGATTTTATCTAGCCTAGTATTTCTCTTTAGGGCACTCTTGTGTTGTTCATAAAAAAGAAAGATGGATCGATGCACCTTTGTATTGACTACAGGCAATTGATCAAGGTGACTGTGAAGAATAAGTATCCTCTTCTTCGGATCGATGATTTGTTCGATCAATTTCAGGGTGCAAAATATTTTTCCAAGATTGACCTTCATTTTGACTACATCAATTGAGGATTAGGAGGGAAGATATTCCTAAGACAGCATTCAAAACTTGGTATAGACATTATGAGTTACTTGTGATGTCTTTTGAACTCATTAATGCACTTGCCGCATTTATGGATCTGATGAACCGAGTGGTCAAGTCAATCTTGGATCATTTTGTCATTGTATTTATAGATGACATTTTAGTATATTCCAGATCTTCCGAGGAGTATGCCCAACATCAAAGGATAGTTTTGCAAACCTTGAGAAATCATCAGTTATATGCTAAATTTTTCCAAATGTGAATCCTAGTTGGATAATATGACCTTTTTGGAAATGTTCTTACTAAGGATGGTATTATGGTGGATCCCAAAAAGGTAGAAGCTGTCACAAATTGGTGAAGACCCACTACTGTTGTTGAAGTTCGTAGTTTTCTTGCGTTAACAGGCTATTATTGCCTCTTTGTCCTAGAATTTTCAAAGATAGCAGCCCCTTTTACTCAATTAACTTAGAAGAATGTTAAGTTTTAGTGGATTGAAGCATGCGAAAATAGTTTTCAAAAGCACAAAGATTGCCTTGCCTCAGCTCCAGTATTAGCTTTACCTTTGAGTACAAGTCCGTTTAGGGCATGTTTTGGTAGAGTCATTACTTATGCTTCTTGCCAGTTGAAGAAGCATGAACAAAATTATCCCACCCATGATTTAGAAATGGCAGAGTCATTTTTGCTTTAAAGATTTAGAGACATTATTTGTACGGTGAGACTTGTGAGATATACACATACCACAAGAGTATAAACTATATCTTTGACTAGAAGGATTTAAACTTGAGGCAGAGAAGATTGATGTAATTTATAAAGGATTATGACTACACCGTTCTTTACTGTCCAGGTAAAGTAAATGTTATAGCCAATGCTTTAAGCAAAAAGTCCTCTAGTAGTTTAGCTCATATTGTGTTAGAGAAGAGACACATAGTCAAAGAATTACATGAACTTTTTGATGAAAAGTTGCAGTTAGAGGTGCACAGTTCCCGAGCGCTATTAGCACTCTTCAAGGTTTGCTCAATTCGAGTAGAGAGAATCAAGGTGGCACAGAGATGAGACCCATAGTTGTGCAAAATCATTGAAGAGGTACAAGAAGGTAGTACTAAAGATTTTGTGATTGATGATAGTGGAGTACTCCAACATGGTACTCGTCTATGTGTTCCAGATGTGGATAATTTAAAAAAGAAAATTTTAGAAGAGGCACACTTTGCAGTGTATAATGTGCACCTAGGTTCCAGCAAGATGTATCGTGATTTGAAAAGTATTTATTGGTGGAATGGCATGAAGAAAGATGTTGAGTTTTGTCTCTAAGTGCCTCACTTGTCAAAAAGTAAAGTTGGAGCATCAGAAACCTTCTGGATTATTGCAGCCATTCCCCATTCCTGAGTGGAAGTGGTAAAGGATAACTATGGATTTTGTGCCTGGATTGCCTAAGACTACTTCAGGGTATGACTTCATATGGGTTATAGTAGATCAATTAACCGAATCGGCACACTTCTTTTCTATGAAGGTCAATTATTCTATGGCTAAATATGCGAGGTTGTATGTTGATAGGATAGTTTGTTTACATGGAATTCTAGTATGTATTTTGTCAAATAGAGGACCTTAGTTCACTTTTAAATTTTGGAAATCACTAAAGAAGCTTTGGGCACGAGATTAGATTTTAGTACAGCTTTTCACCCACAGATAGGTGGTCAGTTTGAAAGAACTATCCAAACCTTAGAAGATATGTTAGGATGAGTATACTTGATTTGGGAGGTTATTGGCATTCACACTTACCATCGATTAAGTTTGCTTATAACAATAGTTATCATACTAGTATTGAGATGGTACCATATGAGGCCCTATATGGCAAGAAGTGTAAATCCCCAATTTGTTAAAAAGAGCTTGGAAAGAGATAGCTGACAAATCCTGACTTGATCCAGATCACTTCAGATAAATTTCCTATAATTCAAGAATAGTTGAAGATTGCTATTAGTAGACAGAAGAGCTATGCAAATCCTAGGCGCAAAGATATATCTTTTGGTGTGGGCGACTTTGTTTTCTTAAAGGTTTCTCCTATGAAAGGAGTAATGAGATTTGGTAGGAACTAAAAGTTGGCACTAAGGTATATTGCCCCATACAAGATAAACAAAAAGATTGGAGCAGTTGCATATTGTTTTCATTTGGATTTGCCATCAGATCTTTTTCATGTCCATCTAGTATTCCATATTCCTATGTTGAGGAAATACATTCCTGATCCTTCTCATGTGTTACAGCTGTAAGAGGTTCAGATTTGCAAGAATCTGTCTTACGAGGAAGTTCCTGTGGTTATCATGGATTCCCAAATTTGTAGCTACGTTTTAAGGAAATTCCCATGGTAAAAGTTTTGTGGCATAACCACACCACAGAAGAGTGTACTTGGGAGATAGAAGCTAAGATGAGAGAGAAATATGCTTATCTATTTGAGACTAGTTGATTCATTTATAATATAATATTCTAAGACTACTATGTTTTATGAAATTAATGTTTATAGATTTAAATTACTGATATTTTTAAACTAAGTCTAATGATTTTTGAATTTTTACAATTATTTTAAATTTAAGGATGATTTTCTTTTAAGGAGAGGAGAATGTAATAACCCAAATTTTTTTCTAGTTTTAATATGTCAAATTAAAATATACTTTACTAGAAATTTATTGCCTATTTATAATTTTATTTGCTACTATTTTTAATACCATAAGTTAGCCCAAAATTTAAGAAAGCCTAATCCCATCAAATGTAAGTCAACCCATGAGAGTTTACAAGTGGTAAGTAAGATTAAATGAAGGATAAATATTTATGTTGATTTGCATTTGATTTGTGCACCAATTGAAGTAAAGAGAGGGATAGAATAGCAAAGTATAGCTTTTCCTTGTAAGAGAGCTTAGAGTTGAGCTTTTTATTTAGGGATTATTTTTCCCTTCATAATAATTCAAATAATAAGGTAAGTGTTGTTTAAATTTTTCTATTTCAATTATTTGAGTTAAGTCCAATATCTACATTTCAAGGGGATTAGGTTTATTCTAAGGGCAACTCTACCGGAGTTCGGTAGATTTCTTCGCAGTACAAAGATGTGTCGATCTTTGGGTTCTTGTAATAATTATTCTAATAGTTCTTTAATACTTTATTTCTAGATTGGCTAGGACTATCTTCAGCACCTCTAGGTTTAGGCCAGTAGATAAATTGGAAGTTCAGCATCAAAGTTGTGAGTGATATTTTCTAATATATTTTCCTGCTTACTATGTATTTACATTACTGTATATATATATATATATATATATATATATAAGGATGGAGTATTTGACATGTGTATGTAAATGTTTCATATATATGTTATGCATATTAATTTCTGAATGCTAGATGGAATTTAGATTACATAGGACCACTAAGAGATATGAATATGGATATGATTATGGATATGAAAGTATGAGCTATGACTAGTGTATGACAGCTTGGGCTTGCATGGCTTAGGCTAGTGATTTTTAAGACCCTATGTTATGGATTTTAATAGATATATTTGGACAAAGAGAGTCAGATAGGGGGATTGGCTTCCCACATAAATTATTAGTGTGATCATGTAAACTGATTTCATCCTTGGATGATTATTTGATTGTTGGTTGATTGGCACCATACACTAGGTTTATATATTGGTATATTTATTATTGAGTTAAAGCATTTTCACCCCTGTCTCACCATTTTTTTTAGGTCATGATTGTTACTATTGAGTTCCCCTATTTTCTTCTCCACATTGGAATTTATCCTAAATAAATGTTGTGCTATTTATTACATGTTTTAGACCCTCCAATTACAGTAAATTGAATTTGTATTTGTATTAATATTCCTATTTCAATATGAGACTGTATAACAAACACAAACTTAATGTGTTGATGAAATTGTTGAGATGTTAACCTATATGGCATTATTGTGAGATTATACAAGTTCTGATTAGTAAATGGGCCATAGTTAGATTCTAGCAAATATTATTTGATTAGATAGACGAGGCTAATTATAGATGCTTTGTTTTAGTGTCGGTCACTTGCCTTTAAAGTTGGATCATGGTAGTAAGGTTACTGGATGAGCATTTGAAGTATCAAGCCAGGCGAAATTGTATTAATGGGTCTTTGGAGGGTCTACATCATGGAATTAATAAAGCTTCATAAAGGAGAACAAGGTTTCCCCAATCACCATGCATGTAATTGTTAGAGGTTCGCCATGGGATATTGAAGTTTTCCATTATCAATTTAGTTTCAATTGTCGGCTCCACTTAACACTACGAATTGTCAATTACCAAACTTTTACGCTATGTTTGGATCCTAGAAACAATGAATTGTTGAAACATTTAGCTAATGACCTGTTTTGTCTACTTCCAAAATTATTTATCAAGAATTTTTTTTCTTCTGTTGATGTTTACGTTATGGTGATGGTGGAACATAATTTGCAAACAATCTAAACGATATGGAAATCTAATTGATGTGACCCATTGGTTTGTGCTATAGCTTTTCAAGTCAATTAATCATTCAATTCATGTTTGATTATCACTTTTGATTTACTTTAATTTTTGTTTCTCTATATTTCGTTGTCTTTTCCTTTTTCATTAACATCACATCACTGCCTTTCACTCATTTATTATAATTTAATTTGCTTATGTTTTGTCAGATTAGATTTGTGGATGTTATGTGACGCTTGTATCTATTTTCATTTGCAATGTGGGGTTTGGTTTTGTCATGGTTCATAAATGACATTGCAGACAAGTACCTTTTGGCCAATACAGAGCTGATGAAAGCATTATGAGGGTCCTGCTTGTGTTTTTATATTTCTTCTGTATATTTCTCTGTTTGTTGTTTTGAGCTCCATAGCTTTAGCTTCTCTCTTCTCAAATATATTTTTATACTTCTTGTTTCTTTGTTATGGAGTTCTGGTTTGTATTTTATGTTTTCTTACTGTTTGAAGTGTGGTTCTCAATTATTACAGTATCATGCAATTCTCTCTATCCGAAGGGCAATTCCGATGCTTCCCCATTTTCAAGTGGCTTTCTTTTGGGAACTGCATCTTCTTCTTACCAGGTTTTGTTTTGTTGCCTTAATTTCTTTCTATTTTTTTCCCTCCCACACTTGCATGGTAGAATCAAAATTTCTCTTTTTATGTACCATTATTGTATAATTTCATCTTTTGACAGTTTGAAGGAGCTTACTTGAGTGATGGTAAAGGCCTTAACAATTGGGATACTTTCACTCACAAGCCTGGTTAGATGGCATATATTTGGCCATTAATGTTTCTTTTTCTTTTTTCGTTTCTCATCCTATTTGACCTCTTCCATCTTGTAGTAATAGTTGTGTGGTTTTTTGATAAGTAATATCTTAGATGGAACTAATGGAGATATTGCTGTGGATCAGTATCACCGATACCTGGTGCTCTTTTTATGCATTGATTTTTTTTAATATGTATATATATATATGCAGTTTCTTGATGCATAGGACTGATAAAGATGAATGTATATAGATTTCTTGTATTTTATCATTATCATTGTTGCATTTTGTAAATATCATTTTTGTGATCATTTTTCCTATAAACAGATGAGAATCCTCCCATCATTTCAAGGGAAAATAATCAGTCATAAAACCTTTTATGGTATCAGAGCTGCTATAGGATGTATCGTAAACCTTTTAAGGCAACGGTCAATTGTTTTCCTTTACTTCCCTGTTTCTGAATCTCCATTCATCCAATCTGAAAAAATATATCTTTACAACTGTAACTCGATAATGAACACAATTCCTACTTTTCATTAGTAAATCTAGGTATTCCTTTCTAATGCATGTGAGAATGAACTTATTTGAACTTCTTACATCCACAACAACAGTTTGATATCCTCCTTAACAGTTTTCCTTTCTGAAGTTCTTGCACAAAATATCTACCAGGTTCAGTTAAAAACATCAAAGTAATCAATTTTTCTAAATATTCAAACAATTTTGTTATTCTTATCTATGGTTTACCATTTTTCCTTTCTTAGTAGTAAACCCACTCTGCAACTAGAACTGGAGTGGCAATTTTGTAATAGTGGCAGAAAGGCTTTCAAGTGCAGCATATAAAAAGGGTATTAAGAAGTTATTGTCCATTATGTGAGACAGTGTAAGAGAGAATTTAGTAACACTGTTAGCCTTTATGAAATGGCTGCTCAAAGACTTTATGCATATGCACTCTTTGAACATTATATAAATAGAAATCCAGTCATTTAGAATCTGGTGGTTAACATGTCTAATTGTCTAAAATATTGGATGTAGACAGCTTATCATGAGTTACTCCACACCTAAGATTTGCATGCTAATGAGACAAGTTAGGTCATTATGAACCCTTTTTTCTCTATTTTCCTCCAAATCAGTTGCTTTTTGTTATTTTCCTTTTTCTTTTTAGTTTCTTTATTTCACATAGAGATATAAAGTTGCTCCTTACAGCTCACAAGGGTATAGCTAGTTGTAGTTCAAGAACCTATTGTGTGGATATTTTCCACTCTTGCATATTGACGTAATTGACTAATGGACTAATCCCACAATGCTGAACCGATTATAGGTGATTCATCAATCATGGGAAGGAAACATTTGAAGTATTTTTACAATATAGAATATTTTTTTGGTTTTAGTAAATATATGCCAATAGGAATAGTTAGCAATAGAAGGAAAAAGTAAAAAGATGATCAAGTGTGCACATTTTCCAGAAAAGAGCATGTCTCAATGTTCTGAGAATTGGTAGATGATATTTATAGAGTTCTTGTTTGATAATTTGTTTCTTGAAAAAAAAAAAAAAACAAAATTCAAATCCATTGTAAATAGAAGGGGAACTGATCAACTTTGTTGGTTATGACATGAGAAAATAGGAAGATATTGATCTCATGGAATATATTGGAGTCAATAGCTATCGTTTCTCCATATCATAGGCAAGAGTCCTACCCAGTGAGTTTATGATTTCTTAATTATAGAATGGATGGATTATTAATTTGATAAGTATTGTAATTGCATTTTTAACCATCATCTTACCCTGTGCCAGAGGGAAGATTCGGACATGTGAACCAGGCTGGAATCAATCATTACAACAAGTTCATCAATGCCCTTCTGCATAAAGGTCAATTCAATTTTCATAGTAAATAGTCAAATGGTAGAATAGCCTGTAAATTTCACAATGTAATCAAAATCTGAAAATTTAGCCCAGAAAAGGAGATAAAGAAACATGTTTATCATTGAAATTATTTTCGTATAACTAGTACTTGCCCTTCCTATAATAGTAGATCTCTCAAATCATGTTTTTCACAACAGTATTCATTTCTTCTTGTTTCAGGGATTCAACCCTTTATGACATCGACTCATTATGACATTCCTTAGGAACTCGAAGACAGATATGGAGCATGGCTAAATCCTGAAGTACAGTAAGTGGATGATCTCTACTCTGCCAGTCCTTGAAGTATTGTTAGACCATTTGCCTCCTGGCTGATATGAATTCACTTTTTAGGGAGGACTTTAAACATTATGCAGACATATGTTTCAGATTCTTTGGAGACAGAGTTAAATACTGGGCCACCTTCAATGAGCCCAACGTGGTAGTAAATTTTAGTTATAGATCAGGGTTGTATCTACCAGCTCATTGCTCTGGCTCATTTGGGAACTGTACCACTAGAGATTCAGAGAGAGAGCCTTTTATAGCAGCCCATAACATAATCCTATCACATGCAGCTGCTGTTAATGTTTACATAACTAAATACCAAGTACTTGAGTGAATATCTCCAACTCATCCAGAAAGACTAAATGGTTGCTACTTTTACATATCTGAATTCATTGCAAATGTATAAACATGGACAGAGTTAATAGAGCTTAATTCTTTAAGAAATCATTGGAATCTTACACTGTCGCTAAATATTCAGAAGGAACAAGGTGGTAGCATAGGAATTGTTATGAATGCCATGTGGTTTGAACCCATCAGCATTTCCATGGAAGACAAGCTAGCAGTTAAGAGAGCTCAAGCTTTCTATTTGAACTGGTAATATCTCTGTTATCCTTAGATCCATGTATTTTGATGAATGCAAAACTCCTACATACACTGTAGAAGCAGCCTTTGATGCAATTCAAACATCTGCATCAGGTTTCTAGATCCAATTATACTTGGAAAATATCCTACAGAAATGCATCAAATTCTAGGTGGTGATTTGCCTGCATTTTCAAACTATGAACTGGAAAAGCTGAAGAATGGACTGGACTTCATTGGTATAAACCACTATAATAGTTTCTATATAAAGGACTGCATATTTTCTTTCTGTGACCAAGGTCCAGGAGTTACAAAGACAGAAGGCTTTGCTTGGCGTACTGCCCAGAAAGACAATATCTTCATTGGAGAACCTGTATGTGACCTCAGCTTACATTCTGCCCACAATTTACCTTCTCCTCTCCAATGAACAATTAAGTTTTGTGCTCATGTAGACCTCAGTTGATTGGCTCTATGTTTATCCTCAAGGAATGGAAAAAATAGTGACATACATTAAAGACAGATACAACAACATACCTATATTCATTATAGAAAATGGTAAGTTCAGACGAGGCAAGAGTGTTCCCATAAATATTGCTTTTTTTTTTCTTTAATTCTTTTTTTTTATTAACTTATAATTTCTTTTATAACTATGCTATTCTTGTAGGATATGGTGAGAAGGAAAATAGCAATACAACTACCGAAGTTTTACTCAATGATGTCAAGAGAGTGGAGCACATGAGCAGCTACTTGGATTCTTTGGTAATGGCAGTGAGGTAGTATCATAGTTTCCCACCTTAGCCTCTTAACTTTTTTTTTTTTCCTTATCCCTTAAATTCCTTAGTGTATATCTTGAGACACAGTGTGATTATCTATGTTTGATGTTTGAGGGGCTAACTAATTCATTTGAAAAAATGGCTAGGAAAGGGGCAGATGTACGAGGATACTTTGCCTGGTCATTGCTTGACAACTTTGAGTGGAAAGATGGATATACAACAAGGTTTGGGCTTCACCATGTTGATTTTTCAACGCTCAAGAGAACCCAAAAACTATCGGCAACTTGGTATAGAGATTATATCTCCAACCATAAGGCTCGCAAAACTTGCACCTGAGCATAGTCCTGAAAATTTGTAAGATGTTCAAGATCAATTAATATTTCCTAGCAAGGTTGAATTCAAATTGCAAGAGGAATTCCTTCTTATTTGGTTAGGTTTTTGTGCTGAAGTTGGTTGTGTTAGAATGCAACTGAAATGTAAAATTTTGTCACAGCAACATCAATGTTTCCCTTTGCTCATAATTGCATTATCTACTGTGAAGGGTAGTTGAAAAGTCTTAGTGACATCCTTTATGCTAATAAAACAAACAACCTACTTTGTGTCATATCAATATATAAAGCATTGTTCTTCATTTCCTGAAACTGTGCTCCTTTGCTTTTCATATACCTTCAATATATATATAAACCTTCAATAGTAATTTTTCCCTTTAGCCTCAATGATCTTTACCTTCATGTGGATAATGAAAATATAGATATCCCAATATTTTAGCACTAGTGAACTAACAAGGAACTCCCATAAGGTGTTGAGAAAAAAATTGAATAATTTCCCCCAGTGATTCCATAGTTTCAACTGGGACAATGCTGAGAATCCAAAGCTTTTGCTTTGTGGCCAGCACAACAAAGTAATTGCTTTTCAAGATCAAATTGCTAGTTGAATATATATATATATATAGCTAGAAGTTCTAAAGTGTGATACATTAATAATAAACTTCTCCCATTAAAATTTGTTGAAAAATATAATCCCATATAGGAAAAGTATAAGAATATAAAGTGGAATATATGTAGAGTAGATTGGGCTTTAGTAAAAGCCAATTGATTTTATACAATATGATATTCCAACTCTACTAATATGACCATTAATATCATGTGGCCTAATAATCTCAAGGCTCATGGAATTTCTACATGGTATCATGACTGAAAATGGCTCAATGGCCAGATGATCATGGGCAGAGGAGTCTAGATCCATTAGTTAACCTAGGACCTCCAAGAGTAGACCTAGGTGTATTTGTGATGGACCTCCAAAAGAGTATATCGATCTTTGGCAAATGATAACTGGTCCAGGTCTAGTTACACTTGAAAGGGCCTAACACTTTCAAGGCCTATAGAATTTCTATAAAACTTTTCAACTTTAATTTTGAACCATTAAAGGAAAAATATCCCCTAGCATTATCTTTTCTTTTTCTGTCTAAACAGGCTTTGTTTTAACCTGTTGATTTATGCCATACAGACAGAGTACAACATTATGATAATTAATTAGAATCTTCAGATTTGCTCAAGCTCATAGGATGCGTTTTTTTTTTTGCAACTAATTTTAATTTGCAGTGACTAGCATATACGTGTGTAGATACACCATAACTTGGTGATAAAATACCAGCAGAGGAAGTGCATTACCTACAATGGGAATTCTTTTCCTTTACAAAGCTCTTCTTCTTTTAGAGGTAATATTTTTACCTCTCTACATCATCTAATCTGAAAAGAGACTGCTTGGACCCTTCTCCATTTCCTGCCAGCTTCCTCTATTGGACTGCCTCATCCTCTTATCAGGTTCATTTCTTCTATGGTTCTCTCCTTTTCCTTACATTTCTTTAAATATATGTTTAATTACATGTCTTTCATATGTTATACTTGTAATTAAGGGCAACAAGTGAAAAAAAAAAGAAAGGTTCAACAGCACAGAGTTTGTGATGAATATATATGCGACTACTAGCTGCAGTAAAATCTTGTCAACGTCATGGTAGACATGGATACCCTTTTTTTTTTTCTCTCTTTTTCTTTTTTCAGTTTGAAGGTGCTTACTTGAATGATGGTAAAGATTTGAACAACTGGGACGTTTATACCCACAAACCAGGTGGGAAGAACTCTCTTGTTGATCTTTAACGGTGCGAATTAACAGAATAATGACTTAGTGGAACCAGCAATACCAAGAGAACCTTACTACTTTTTTGCAAACTATTCAAATTACAAAACTGCTATTCTAGATATTATGCTTTAGATTTCTACTGGTATCATTAACAGTTGAAAAGGCCGAATTTGACCTTGTCTTCTATATTTCTATTGCAGACAAAATAATTGATGGAAGCAATGGAGATGTTGCAGCAGACCAGTATCATCTGTATCTGGTACTCGGTATCACTTTTATGTGGTGCACAACAAATTTGGACATGTCAATTGTTAGTTAATAATATAATTAATCACGATGATCTTTAACTTTTTTGCATTAGGCATGACAGGGAGCCCCACTATCAAATGGGGTTGATTCTCCCGTTGGTAGCTTTTGCATTGCTGGGGCAGTGCATCCTTCCCCACTTCCCAACAATTATAATTTGTACTGATGTATTTTGCTTGTGAAAAAATATTATGAGAGAGCTCAATTATTAAAAAATATTATGAGAGAACTCAATTGTTGACCACTTTTTAAAACAGTTATTGGGTTACTTCACACAGTTCAAACCATATATGGTAAGTAATCATTACAATAAATGACTACAATATACTGAAGAAATAGTAAAAATTTAGCCTTGGTCTTCAATCCACATTTTTTCAGGACTATATCCAGCAAAAGCTCTCAGGCAATGATGAAGGTACCACTCCTTCACAGGTATTCATGTGCTGATTTAGCAGTGGAAAAAAAACAGAAAAAAAAAAAAAAAGGAGAAGGAGAAGAAGCAACAGATAAGTGAAATAGACTGCTTAGAGTAGATTATTATGATTAGAACTTTTTTTTTGACACAGCAAGCACCAGTGGGTGGGGTTCTTTTTTTTTTTTTTTTTTTCTCAACTTTAAAAGGTGGATTCTATAGAATAATAATGCTATTTTAGAATATAAATATATCTTTTCTGTGTGCTCTAGTTAAATAATAGCAATTGGATGTTAGGATAAGTTAATATTCCTTGACATTAAGATAGATAAGTAAAGGCTACCAATGGTTCGCAGGTTCATTACTGGTTGTCACAAGTTGAACATTAATTGAACCCACATCTTCCGTTGTTGATTTCTAGTTCAGATATGCATGTTTTTTTTGTGTTGGAATAATTTACTGTTCTGGTTTGAATTGTGATGATACAGAGAGTGCACAGCTATCTTTTAATTTCTCTTCATTTCCAATGACGAAGACCAAATTTCATGTAACATGTAATCCTAATTCAATGTGTTATTGTTTACATGATATAAATAGGAAGATACTGAAATAATGGACTTCCTAGGAATCAACAGCTATCGGTTTTCAGTTTCTTGGGGTCGAATTCTACCCAGTAAGATTTTATGAATGTCAGTGACATTTTCCTCAAGGAAAATTCCATAACCAGAACATATAGATTATGTAAGAGATATTGCTGCTTGAAAACAGAAGGAAGATTTAGAGACGTCAATCTGGCTGGTATCAGCTACTCTAAGCTCATCAACGCACTTTTGTTTAAAGGTTTATGTCTATGACTATTATCCAAGAATAATGACAACTCTAAAATTTGATAAATTACCAGTTTCTTTTGGCTGTTTCCTCTATCAGGGTGGATTTTGGATATTTTGCAGGCATCTGTTTTTAAGCATTTTGGAGACGGATTTAAGTTCTGGGTCACCTTCAATGAGCCAAATTATGAAGCCATATTAGGCTACCGTTCAGGTGAATACCCATCATCTCGCTGCTCAAGACCTTTCGAAAATTATACAAGAGGGAATTCAGAGGAGCCTTTTGTAGTAGCACATAATATAATCCTGTCACATGCAACTGCAGTAGATATTTACAGAACCAAATACCAGGTATCGACAAATGACAATGAGCATGTTTATGTTTGCTGGAGAGAAAGTTTCCTCTTTAACAGAAAATAACGATAAGGTAGCACATATCAAAGGGATTATAAACTTACTACACTATATGTTAGTAAATATGAGCGAGGCAACAATGGGATCGCCATGCACTGTGCTTGGTTTGAACCTATTAGCAATTCCACAGCAGACAAGTTAACTGCTGAAAGAGCTCAAGCATTTTTCATGAACTGGTCAATTCTCATACTCTCTTTAAATTACTTAAATGAATTTGAACATTTGTATAATCTTATAAATGTTTCAGGTTCTTGGACCCCGTCATATTTGGAAAATATCCTAAAGAGATGATAAAAATTTTGGGGTCTACTTTACCAGACTTTTTGACCAGTGACAGAGAAAAACTGAAGAAGGGACTGGATTCATTGGCGTCAACCATTTTACTAGTTACTACGTCCAAGACTGCATCGTTTCTGAGTGTGAAAATGGACGACGGAACTCAAAGACAGAAGGTTTTGGCCGACAAAGTCAACAGTAAAATGGAAGTTTCTATTGGCGAATCTTTACGAATTCTAGTTATCACCATCATTACATTTTGATATTGCTTTTTCAGAAATTGCTTGAGTTTTTTGACGAGTTCAGACTGAGTTGGAATGGTAACTTATCTACCCAAAAGTTATGGAAGAGATAGCTACTACCAATCTTCAAGGGAGATACAATAATATTCCAACGATAATTGCAGAAAATGGTAAGAAGAGAAAAGTTAAGTTGTCATTTAAATAGACTTGTCAGTATATTTCTCATGCAAGAGCAATGGATCATAGAGGATATGCGGAACTGAACAATCCAATGTTCAGTGTCAATGAATTTCATAACGATGTGAAAAGAGTGAAGTACATGGCTGGCTATTTGGAGGGCCTTGTCAGCTGCAATGAGGTGAATTAAGAATAGAATTACCTGGTTTCTATTACTAGTTATTGTAATGGCCATTTTCCTGCAACTTGGAGAACCAAGCAAATGATTTGGCTCGTCTCTGTAATTTGCCTTATTATTATTATTATTATTATTATTATTTTGGCATCAAGAAAGGAGCAGATGTAAGAGGGTACTTTGTATGATCTTCGCTAGATAATTTTGAGTGGACACGAGGTTATACGCTGAGATTTGGACTTCACCACGTTGATGACAACTCCGAAATTATCAGCAAAACTTGGTTCAAGGAAATTCATTGCCAAATATAAGACACCAAAATTCAGGATGTGAGAAAGAGGACTAATTTCCCATAAAAACAGAGTTCACTTCCTAGTCGACCTTGCCATATTATACAGTGTGGCTTATCATCCAAAGTTAAAAGAAGAGAGAGAGAGAGAGAGAGAGAGGGAGACTCGGAGGGGCAGCATTGGAGTCCAGTTTGGGAAATTCTGTGTGTAACTGAACAGTCGGGTAAATAACAACAAAAATATAATATGGAAAGCATTTCCTAAATCATACGGCTCCTTATTTTGAAATATAGGCAAAGCCAGCAAAAATCCTTTTCATGGTGCTCACAGCTTAATATTAAGTCGACCTGTTACAGAACCTTGACATATTATACTAACAGAAAAATGGAAGCATTCTAAAACTCAGAAAAGAAAACAAAGAATGGAACAGAAATTAATGAGATGTATTGAGCCAGAACAAGCTATGACACAAACAGCTGTTGATCTTACAAATATTATGCTGCCACGGAGAGTAGTAGCTTCTTCTTGCTAAGTATGCTGCCATACAGGAAAAGTGACACTTAGGTCGGCAGAAGAGTGTTACTTAGGTGGCTTTGCTTTTCAAAAATTTTCATGAGTCACTCAGACTCCTTGTCCTCTGAATTAAATCCTGCCTCAAGATTTAAGATTTCGTTCCTGCTCATCATATCCCTTTTATTTATCAAGGATACAGGGAAAAGAATCACTTTGGAGATGAAAGAACTCAGCAGCAATGGCAATTCAAGATCTTTTGAACATAAGAGCCACATGATTGATTAACCTGCCACTTCAGCTGTAGGAAAATATTCTTGCTCGGTAATTCATCCCAATCCTCCAATACCTATTCTAAGTAATTCAGCATCTCCACCAGGGAGCTCCAGCCTTGTAAATGTGCTTGCCATCATCCCAAGAAATTTGACAGGCCTGAAGACCAATAGCAACATTTGGTTCTCTTCCATGCAGTACAACCCACTCAGCAATGGCTATTGATTCATCATCCTCACCAGCATACTGTTCTTTGTTTTTGCCAAACGGGTTAAGTCCAGGATTAGCCATTTCTGCCATTGCAGCTGGCATGTACATCGAGTCACCCACTAATGGTGAACCACAGGCAGCCAGTTGAGCTCGAATCTGCAGAGCATAATACAACTGGCTATTACGATAGTTGTACCTAAAAGTTAAAGATCCTCCTTTATGTTCCCAACTTAATTCATGCTTAAAATAGAATATATGAAATCCAAAAGGCAAACAATAAATGCCAATTGCATAATAAAATAAGATCCTTGTGTTAAGGCTAGACTGTTCCCAGTAAACAAACTTGTAAACTATTTTGAGTTATTTAGGAATGGTCAATAAAAAAGTAGATGAAATTGAATCCATTCTAACTGTAATCTGTAAATCCCATGTAATTTTTAAACCTACAATCCGAGAAATTTTGCATACCCTCTGAAATCAGATTAGATTATTTAAAAATGCAAAAGCAATTTTCACAACCCAGTGACAATTAAGGAGACAGAACTTGAGGACCTTGCCCTTCTGATTCTTTAATAGATTGATATGGCATGAAATCATTACAAAGAAAAAGAAAAACCATGATCCACAAACACAGTATTCAATACAAGTTACCAACAGAAATAGCATAAAATTATGGCAAGAAAAACGTAAGGGCAGCTGAATAACCTGATGTGTTCGACCAGTCAAAAGATTAATCTCACATTCATATGCATAATCTTTTGAGGGCCAGCCACAGTCTTCAATGGAATATTTTTCTTCAGTTACAACATCTGGCCAAGGAACCTTTCTGCATTCCAAGACCTCAAGTTGACACAAGTGCCATCCTTCTATAAATTCTGCATGCAATAATAATTTTTTTAGTAAAATTTACTCAACAAAGTAGTTGCAGCAGCTTCAATAAAGCACGATAGTGCACTAATAACATTCAGAAAATTGGAACTGGCAGAATCTGTTTAGTTAACAAGTTGAGAAGCCTCAAAAAAGCTACTAATAGAACTTCCTCAGTTTCCATTCACGTTATAGTTGATGACAATTAATTGATAACATCTGCTAAGTGAATGCTACATCAAGACTGTCCAGGAACAAAACTCCTAAGGTTATGCAACTCTGTACTTTATACCTATCATAACTCTTCAGAGGTCTAGATTGATTTCTTATGATCAATGTAATGCTTGATAGAGATTATTACCTTCTGAAACAAGTCTAGGAGCAATATTAACAGGACGAATGTAGTGGGTAATTATTCCAGTTGCTACAGGAGATGCTGAGAGAGCAAGATAAAGCTTCTTCACTTTTTTCTCCTGATGATAATGAATAAATAAACATAGAGTGATATAGGTCAGAATTGAGGGTCTTGTGATGAACTTAAAACTGCCCAATATATAAACTCAAGTTGAGCTAAATCAAATATCAAGATTTAGATAGCACATTTACAATATGAACATGTACTCTCAAAGATACTGAACCCTCAAGGTCCTCTACTCCTTGAATGTGGGGTCCCTACAAGTAGGACAAACTAATTCAAATGTACAAGATAAAGTATCATCATCATACTCTGATTTTTCCATGGAAAATTGAGCAGTACTCCTTAGTCCTGGCTAACACAACACTGTGAATGAAGTAGTCACAGTTCAGTGAAGTCTCTAAATCATAAAAGACAACTAAAACAATAAGGAAAAATTCTGCAAGAATCAATACCAGCCCTCTGTGCAATTATCAATCTGATGGGTTGTCTTCAATGGGGTTGCTAAACCCAAGGCACGAGTGGCAAAGGTTGCACAACTTTCTTCTATATTATCTGTAGTTCCACCTACCTGAGTGAAGTTGAAATTTACATATTCTGTAAGTAATCAACTAAAGAAATGATAAAGAATACAAAGATTCATCAAATAAAGAAATGATAAAGAATACAAAGATTCATCAAAGATTTATATTTAAAAGAGAAATTATTGTCAAGAGAGTATCCAAATTCAAAACAAGGTGCATCCACAACAACTCCAAAGCTCTCTATAATATATAGCATTCTTGGATTGTTTATGATAAAGGTAGATGCCACCAGTTGATTTTGGGATAAATATGTCAGTTTTATGCACTGACCTAGCATGTTTTAGTAATTTTCTGTTTGGCCACAGCAGCTAGTTGATTAAGGACTTTGTTTACTTTACTGGATATAGTTAGCAGCTAAGATCAATTAAATTGGATGTTAGTGAGTCCAAACTTCTATCCAGTTCAACCACCAGGGAAATTTGTCACCAATTTATTTTCTGTTCTTCCCCCAGAAGTTAGTCAACAAAGTTAATGCCTTAGTTTTCTTCAGCAGGTTAAACTATTAGCTTACATCAATTAAATTTGATGTTGACATACAAGGCAGTATACAATTTCTCAGCCCAAATCAACAAACTTAATAAGTAATGAATCAGTCACATACTGATGTACCAGCAGGCTTGTCCAAAATAACATAAGATTCTGTCACAGCTATAATTCTTGATTTCCAATCAATGTCGTAGCACCTGAAAAAAAAAATTTCAAATTTCAACGAGTGTCATGCTAATGGAAAATAATAGTAAACAATCAGCTATTGCTATATTTTACCTTGGGAAGCGTTTTGGATGTACATGAACACGTAGATATGTTCCAGCTTCAAGAAACTGGTCAACGTGAGTTATTCGAAAAGTTTTTTGTGCTTCTCGTACTGTTTTTCCTTTGATGGAAGCTCTCTTCTTCAGAACTGATGGTGCTGTAAATTGTTCAAATAATCTAATCTGCTCTGGAGTTGCAGTTGGAGGTGGTTTTGGGCATACAAGAGCATAATGTACAGCTCCAAAATGGATAAGGTCTGCAACAAACCTTCAAAGAATGAAATTTCCTATATATCACTCCATCCTGATTAATAATCCTATTCAAATTGTGCAAAATCAATAATTGTGCCACACCATCAATCAAACAGTTAGAAGAGAAAAAAGCAATACTTACAGAGGAGGAAGATCCAGAGCTTTGCAGATAAACTCTAGCACAGGTGTTTCCTCAAAAACAACCAAGTGTTCAATTCTTGGTGGTCTATTGTGTGAGGGGCATGGAAGCAACCGATCATAGTCTAGATAGCTGAAACAAAACTGTGTCTCAACATTCGGAATCCTCCAGAATGGACAATGTAAAACGCAAGGATGAAACAAATGAATGGTTTTCACATTGAAGATGAAGAAAAGTAAATGAATGACGAATTCAATCCTAGATAAGCGCCAAAAGAATTTGTGATGCTTTGGCTAGACGTTAATTATAGTCAAACCCTTGTATAAAAAAAAAACAACAGGAAAATCGTGCAAAAACCATTAAAACCTCTCTTTCATCTTTCACTAACTCAAGATCTTAATACTTCCTAAATTAGGAACACAGTATATACTATGAAACAATGAGCCTTTGGATCACTCAATGGTTCATTTTGTCCAAAATTACTACTAAATTTACCAACAAGCATAATACATGTTCTTCAACTAAGCAGCAAATTAGCTGAGGAATTTAACTAATATCTTATCAAGAATCAAAGAAACTACAATCATGGGATCTCAAACTCTTAAAATCATCTAACAGCACCTCCATGTGCAATTGAAATTATATAAAAATTAGAACACTTCCAAGCATGACTGTCTGCTATACAGCTACACTCAAATCTCCCAATAATCCAGAAAAGCACAAGTAAATAATTTAGTTTGTAATTCAAAGAAAACATTAGAAACTGAATTACAATGTTTTCAATCTTCCAAGCAGCACAAAAGAATTAACATTGTAATGCAGCGCCTTCATTAAAAAAATTGAAATAAACACACCTAAATATAGAAGAATGAATTCTATAGAATGCAAAATAAAATTCAAAACTTTCAATTCCCCTTTATTTCTTTTTATTCATCTTTAGCAACCAACCACAAGTCAAGCGAAAACTGCAATACTTTATCCTAACATAACGTCTCTTCACGCAATCTTTCAAATAAAGAAACAAGCCAAAATATTAAATACCCAATAAAAGCAAATAAAACATGAAATTTGAAGTACCCATTAACAGAAGAAGTAGTCGTTGCAAAAGCAACTTCTTGGCTCAAGGATTCATAGCGGAACGTTCTCTTTTGTGAACTTAAAGAAAACCAAGTTAAAGCATTCTTGTTCGAGTATTTCTTGAGAAAACAAGTATGGGTGGATGCTAAAGTCCGCAGTAGGGTAACTGGTACACCAAAACTCCGGTAGCCACCAGCGAATATTGAAGCTAAACTCAAAGAACTCATATTCAGCTCTTCACACGAAATTGTTTAGGACAAAATGTAGAAGATGAAGATAGAGGAGTTGGTTTGAGTTTGCGAACTGGGATTTGCAAAAGGGTTTTAGATGGATTTTGTTTTGTAACAGATTTTTTTGGGCCTTCAACAACCAAAATGGATCTGGTAAAATACTCTATAGGCCAATTAAAAAGGCATTTTTAAAGAAATACATAAAAAATAAAATAAAATATTATAGAAATAGGCTGACACTATATTTTTTACAAAAAGATGCCCCCTCCTTTTTTTTCTTTCAAAACGACGTCACAACCTATTTTCTGCTTTATGTAGCGACCACTAATTGTGTAAGAAGTCTAATCATATCACTTCACTTGCTTGCATTTTTTCTTTTTTAATTTTTAATAATTTATTATTTCTTTTTTCTGTAACTTGTACACAGTACATCTCTCTCCGTCTATCTTATAATGACTGGTTGTAGTGCGGTTGTATCGTTCTCTCTGTCCTATTGATTATATTTTTTTTTTATTTTTTATTAAAAATTATTGAGTTTATTGATATTATTAATGCTTCTTTTTTATTTTTAATTATTTTATTTTAAATAATAAAAATAAATATGTGTTTGTACATATATAATTTGTTGACGTAATTTGTTATAGATATCAGTCTAATATAACATTATAATGCAATTTATGCATATTTTATTATTTTTAAGATATCTTATAATTATTTATATTTTTCAAGAAAAAATATGGTCTATTTGACATTTGTTTTAATTCTTTTGTTAAAAACATTATGGCTATGGAAAAGTGGCTTCTGATTTTACAATTAATTAATCTCTTTAAGTTATATTTTTAAACTTTCTTTAACGTGCATTTAATTTTTTATGAAATATTCATGTTTTTTTTATGTTTCTAATTTTCTCCACATTTATTTCTGCTATGTTGACTTTGACATCTAGAAAATTATTATGTATAAATGTCCATGAAAAAGTACCCCTTTTTTTTAAATAGTATATTTTTGGTATATGCAACTACTTTATATATATATATATATATATATATATATATATATATATATATATATATAGGAGAATTATGAAAAAACAAAAAGATAAATAGTAAATGGTATATGTATACCATAATTAGTATATTTTTTATATCTACAACTATTTTATCTTAAAATAGATTGCTAATATGAAAAACTTAAAAACAAAAAAACTAAAGTAAAAGTAAATGGTATATTTATACCATAAATTGGTATATTTTTGGTATATGTTTAGTGTTTGCAACTACTTTATATTTATAGAAATTGGAATGCTAAATCCTAAAACCCTACACCCTAAAACTCTAAATCCTAAACCCTACAAGTATACACTTCAAGTACTAAAACCCTAAGCTCTAAAATCCTAAACCTTAAAACCTAAACCCCAAAATTCAAAACTCTAATATGTTTGGTATCTAAAACTACTTTGTATTTATATAGATTGCAATTAGGAAAAAGAAAATAAAGTAAATGGTGTACAATACCATAAATTGGTATACTTTTGGTATATATTTAGTATCTGCAACTATTTTATATTTATATAGATTGCTAATATGAAAGAGAAAATAAACTAAAAGCAATGCATATACTATAAGTTGGTACACTTTAGGTATATCTTTGGTATCTGTAACTATTTTATATTTATACAAATTGCAAAAATGAAAAATAAAATAAAATAAAAGCAAATAGTATATGTATACCATAAATTGGTATATTTTAGTATATGTTTGGTCTTTGCAACTCTTTTGTATTTTTACTAGGAGTAGTGATATTAAATATGACACGAACTCAACACGAAATCAGAGAATTTAGATTAGGAGTTATCATGTTCATGTTGACCTTGTCTCAATCCTATTGTGACACGAAAATAATCATGTTATGTCGCAAGTTAATCCGTTAACTTAAAAATGATACGTTTAACCAATTAACAGATTTAACCTAATATATTTTATAACTTTTAGAATATGAATATATAAATATTCCTTTTAATCTTCTTTATAAATTTATATATAATTATATATAATGTAATAATAGAAATTAATAAGGGTTAATGTAGTAACTTTGATAATTTTTAGATATGAAAATAAAAAAAAATTAATCGATTCAAAATTTTAAACATGTTATTCATGTCATATCTTGTTATCAACTAATTAAATAGATAATGTTCGTATTTATATTTTGACATGATATATTAATCGGGTCATGTTCATATTGACCCTTATCATATCATGGGTATACATCAACATAACCCAAAAACAACCCACTAACATGAATCGTCACCCCTAATTTCTACAATAAATAAAAATACTTTACAGTTTTTTTATGCTATACATATAATATACCAAAATTTGGTGTGTGTGTATATACATAAGAAAATATGTATACATCAGTAAATTGTATAAATATACGAAAATATAATATATGTTACATATATGATTGGCATATTTTTTTTCTTTTTGAGCTAATATTATATATTTGATATATTGTTTCAATTTGTTCACAAGAAAAAAAGACCCATAAAATAGTATATTTTTAGTATTTATTTTGTATATATATATATATATGATATACATTGCATATACATTTGGCATATATCTAATATATGTTTCATATTCATTTTATTTAATTTAGAATTTGAGGTCTCATTTGAGCCATTTGCATAAACATTTTGATTTACTGTTTCAGTATTCTCAACCATTTTCTCCTCTCAATTACACACACTGAGCATCAACACGGTACAAGAAATTGCTATAAAAATGTATACCAAAAAAAAAAAAAAAATTCTTGGCGATATAATCTAAACTCCACAAACAATATTCAATAATTTCTGTGGATTTTGAAACAACCCAGTTCAAATTTTATAAAGGCTTTATCCCTCAAAAGGACAAGAGTAAAAAGATTAGATCAACGAATCATGAATAAGAACAGCTAGCTTTTATTGGCAAACAGTCATTGACCCACAATCTAAAATTCTAGAACATGGATCAAGAATGAAAATTGCCACATGGGTTTCTGATGATGCTTAATTCCCATCAACATCTATAGAAAAACCCAAGTAAGATATTGCCGAGAAATGCAAAAACTTGCCAAGAATGCAATTCAGAAATCTGAAATGAAAAACAAAAGTAGTTGAATGATTGTTGAGCTCAAAAAGTAGGCAACTCCATCACCAGAAATTGTGAAAAAACTTCATCCTTTCAACTACACTTTGATACAATACATCATTACATTAGAACCATCTACTGCCGATCGGAGCACTACCACCGCCTGTAAAGAAGTTGTCGTCGACCCAGACCAACACATCATCATCACTTGCAATTATGTGGAAGCAACTAGATCTTAAGATCCAAAACGAGAGAATGAAAACGACAAAATTAGAAACCCAGAGAGAGAGAGAGAGAGTGTGTGTTTTTTTAAACATAAAGTAAAATGGGACTGTAAAAATAAATGGGAGAGAATAAAATATAATAAAATAAAAATGGAAATAAAATTATAATTAAAAAAAAAAAAAAAAAAAGAGCATGTAGTGTAATTTTCTCTATTAAAAACTGAAATGGGTCCTAACCTCCGAATCTGTGGGCTTTCTCTAGCTAAACGTTGCCAGTTAACCTGCAACTTTCAGTCCACAACTTCCCCAATGTCTCGTCTCTTCAATGTATCAATATGAATCAGAAAAATTAACTTTTATGTTGAGTTCAGATTATATTTATAAAAAATATTTTGTATGATTATAATTTGATAGTTGAAAATTTATACAGTGAGATTTTTTGTTTTTCTAATTTTATAGTTTGAGAGTGTTGTGATAATGTAATATTATCTTTTAATAGCTTCAATTATAAATCTTTAACCTAAATTTATAAAAATCTATAATCACTCGTTGAGAGTCAATGTCACGAAAATAGCCAAAAGAGGCTTGCCAGCTCTGTTCTCTATATTGAACGGATGGGCAGGTGACCGTTGGCACGTACGACCAAAGGAAAATTTAATAGAGTGTGACATTTCATTATTTTTTCTTTAATATCACTGAATTATAAATTTATATATTATAATCTTTTTTCTTTAATACCGTTAGGCATATAATTCAAATTGATATTAGTAATTTATAAATGAGAAAAAATTATATATAATATAGATAGTCTCCAAAATCGAATTGTGAATAGTAGATAGAGAAGAAGCTCAATGACTAAATAAATTTCTGAATTTTTTTTTAATATTGTAAGAGTGATTAAATCTATGTCTATTACTCATATCTAGATATGATCACTTATTTAATATAAAATTAGCAAAATATTAAATTTTTCAAAAAATTCAGCCTATTAGATCTGTAATTTTTTCATTAATAACAATTTAATTTGCAATTAAGCCTATCAAATCATATGTGGACTTACTGCTATATTATATTTAGTGTGCATATTCTTTAAGTTGACATTTGAATTAATTTTGTTGTACGAAACTAACTACTTGTTGATTGCTAATTAATAATTATAGGGTCCTACATAAGTTTGCAAAAGTAATTTGATGTAAAACGAAATAAACTTAATTGAAAAATAGGGTTACATTAGCAATTTTAAGGGAAAATGTTCAAATATATTCCTCACATTTACTCTGTGGGTTACATCATTATATATTCTTTTCGAAAGCTAATTATACACCTCAAATTTTCAAAACTTTAATCACACCCCATTTTGTAATGCTTCATCGAACTGGCTTTCATCTGTCATTTGTGGGCTCACTGGCTCAGGCTTTTAGTCTCATATGGACTGAAAAAGCCTCTCTCTCCTCATCTCAAACAGATGTTGCATGTTCAAATAATAATACCTAAAAAATCAAAGAACAAGAGAAATAATTAACAAGCATGAGATTTGAAATTGAGCCAATAAACACAATTTCTTAGAAATAATTAATAAAATTAAACAAAAAAATCAAAATCAATCAAGTGTAGCATATATCGAAAAAGACGCACCTCCATGAATTGCGAGCCAAAAAAGAAGAAGATGCCTAAGTTGCGAGCTTTGGTAATCAGTATGCAAAGAAACAACTGGAGACATCATATAGTGAAATGTTAATAGAGATCAAAAATTGTATGACAAATGAAAGTCAATGAAAGAAATCGAGTTCATGGATGAGCAGAGAATGGATCTAACTAGACCCTTTACATCTTTGCTAATCAAAATATGCGATCTATGTGTCAGCTTTTTGGTATTCAATTTAACTTTAAATTTGCTTCATTTTTTGCTCTTCATTTTTCAATTTTTCTTATTTTTAATTTCTAGCTCAATTTTGACTATCTTTATTTTGATTCTAAGGTTTTGGATTCTTTTGCTAGAGTTTATTGGTGGATTTTAGTTCTTTCTTTGATTTTGAAGGATCAATTTTAAGTGAAGACTAAAATATTAGACTTGGATTTCTATCACTTTGATCATTTGGTAATTGGGTCTCGTTCAAAATTTATGCTTAAATTTTGTGAATTTTAATTTTGAGAGAGAGAATTTTTATATGAATGGAGAATTTCATATGTGGCTTTGGATTAGAAGCTAGAAAGCTTCGAAATATGTACAGAGAAAAGGATTTTTGATTTTGAAGAGTGTGTTTGGATAGAGAGAAAATTGGAGAGAAAATGTAAAAAATTATAAACAAGAAAAGTATCTGTTTGAAATAAAGAGATAGATGCTTTTTCAGTCCATATGGGACTAGAAGTCTCAACTAGTGGGGCACACAAATGGCATATTAAAGCCAAAATGATGAGTCGTTAAAAAATAAGCCATGATTGAATGTTTTAAAAATATGAGGTATATAAGTATATAATTAAATTTTCGAAAAGAACATGTATCGATGTCTTCCATAGAGTAAACATAAGGGCTATATTTCAACATTTTCCTTAATTTTAAATACTTTTAGGATAGTATTGATAATTTTCTTTTATTTTATGGACTATTGTAAAATTTTTTATTTTCTCTTTAATTAATATTTAAATTCCATTCTCTTTTTTCATTTAAAGTTGAATTTTCATTCTCTCATTTTCAATTTTTCATTCTCTCTCTTTAATTAAGATGATGTATGATAAAAATGAAAATTAAATGCTAAAAATTTAAGTGTTAAAATTTAAGTATAGAATAAAATAAGTGATATAATTTTTAAATTACAAAAATATTTAAAAATCTAATCATTTATTATAAAGTTAAAATGATTAAATATTAAAAATTTTAATTTTAAGTGCTGAATGATATTATCAAATACTACTTAATATTCATATTTTATTCTCTCTTTTAAATTATAAACAAATTTCATTCTTTCTTTTAAATTTAAATATACATCTCTCTTCAATTAATATTTAAATTTCATTCTCTTTCTTATTGGGTAAATGATTCATAAATTTCGTTCGAACATTCGAATCCAACCCATGTTCTCTCTCTTTTTCTTTCTCAATCTTTTTTTTTTTTTGATCTTTTTCGTAGAGGATTTTTGTGCTCTGGCTTTTTTATAGGAAAATTTAAAAATATGGTCATAGTCCCTTTTACAGTTAGGGATTGTTATTTTTAAATTTTAATTAATTATTTATAAATTTAATTTTTATAAATATTTAATCTAATTGTTTCAATACAAACTAAAATAAAAAGATAGGTGTAATTGAAATATAAATACTTTATATTATTGTTTAAAATTTTATAATTAATTCGTGATTTATTTATATTAAATTGTTAATATAATTATATAATGTGGAAATTTAAAAATGATCAATTTCTATCTTAAAGCCAACTAAAATTATACAGATGAGATCAACTACAATTTATTTAAAATTTGTGAGAATATAAAGTTATAATAAATATGTTTTAATTTAATTGGAATTTTCAAATTAAAATGATAACAATATGTATAGATATTTAAATTGTATAGTCATAATTGGAAATGAATTTTTTAAATTGATTATAACTTTTGAAGTTTAGTAGAAGTAATAGTAATATTCATATTTTAATTCACTTTTGACAATTAATTACCTATAATTTTATATTTTAAATATTTATATAATTTGATAATGATTTAAAATTATTTGAAATTTTGTCTCTGATTTCTTGAACTCTTACTAATAGCTAGAGCAATTCAAACTCAAAACCATCGTTATCACTATTTGCATTGGTATTGGCAGCTTATTATTAATCATAGGTAGGGGTGAGCACTATTCGGTTTAAACCAAAAAATTAAATTAAACCAAAATTTATTTTGGTTTTTATTTTGAAAATTTTAAAAAATTTCGGTTCGGTTCAGTTTTTTTGTGAAAAAACCAAAAAAATCGAACCGAACTGAATTATATATATGTATATATATTATCCATAAAATGTCAATTGTTTTCTCTTAGTTTAGTAGTAAGTAGACATTTCTTACTTTAAGGTCTCAGGTTCGATATACGGTAATTTGAATTTTTTAGTTACATAATTAAAAAAAAAAAAGAAATTGAGCATTATTGAGGAATCAAACCAACGCCTCTCATATAAATTAATCATACATGATCCATCTAGGCAAACCTCAATATCATATTTAAAATTAAAAGAAAAAATTATATATAAGGTGACCGATTTACTAAACTGAACCAAACCGAATATTTTTTGTTTGATTCAATTTTGGTTTTAAAATTTCATTTATTTCAGTTCGGTTCAGAAACCGAACCGACTGAATGCTCTACCCTAATCATAGGTACTATGCTAAATAGAAAATCCACAATAGTAGTAATATCAACAATGTGATAAGCAGTAGACATAGACAAAGGGTCGACTCGCATTGTGAACCAAACTAGTCAACAGTTTTGGTTCATGAACCAGAATGTAGAACTAGAGGTTTAAAGGCACGTAAAAGGTCCTGGAGATGAAAAATAATTGGAATTGAATCAGATTGGACAGTTCGAATAGTATGAAAAAATTTTAAACATATATATATATATATATATATATATATATATATATATATATATATATATATATATATATATATATATATATATATATATATATATATATATATATATATTGTTATAAATATAATGGAGAAGAATAAGAACAAAGAATATGGAGAAGAGAATTGTTTTCTAGTTCTTCCATTCAATAGTATTAAACCCTTTATATAGAGTACAGAAGGGAAAGAAATAGGAAACTTTTATAATAAGAAAAATACAATCAATACTAATATGAAAACTAGAATATTCATGTATATGGAAAGACCTCAATCAAATCCTATAATATATTATAACACTCCTCCTTGATGTCTTTTATAAATAATATGTCTCGTCAAAATCTTATTAAAAAAAAATCCTGTAGGAAAAAATCTTAGTGAAAGAAAAAAAGTACATTAATTTTATATAGATTTGCGCCATAACATTGCCTCGTTAAAAACATTGCCAGAAAAATCCAATGAGATAAAACCTAGACTAAGGGAAAAAGAGTACAGTGTACCAAAGTCTCCTCCTCATAAAAACATAATTTCTATCAAATATCTTTTAATCGGCGCATATCAATTTTGTTAACTAACTTTTCAAATGCGATTGTAGGGAGTACCTTTGTAAACAAATCTGTCAAGTTGTCAAACCGTATACTTAATGATATTTAAGTAATATCCACATATAATAATTTATTTATAGTACTCTTTTAAGATATTACTTGCGCTATGAATATGCCTCGTTAAAAATCTTGCTAGAAAATCCAGTGGGAAAAAACATAGTTAAATAAAAGAGTATATTTCATGCGCTATTTTGTCATTGCATAGATTGCCTCATTAAAACTTTTGTCCAAGAAAACTCTGTTGGATAAAAACTTGACTAAAGAAAAAAAGTACAATCATATACTAATTCGCTCATCCTGATGATAACAAATTTTAACACGGCGTATACTAATTAATGAAACAATACCGTTTAAATGTCATATTAGGTAAAAACTTAGTACATAAGTCCGTTAAATTGTCACTCAAGCGAATTTAGTGGATATCTCTTCTGGAGCTTATGTATATACAAGAATTTGGATGAAATTTATGTCTACTTCATTACCCTTGATATAACCACTTTTAATTTGTGGAATGCAAATTGCATTATTCTCAAAAGACAATGGGAGTATCTTTTAGTAAGGTACTTCAGGATTATAAAAACCTTTATAAAATTGCAGTATCACCATAAGTGAATATATAGCCAGTCTAAAATTTATCATCATAGAGACTAAGCAAATAATCAATATTCGCATATAGACCAATTTCAAATATGAATCATAATATTAATAGTATATTAAAGATAACTTTTTTACACCACTCTAATATCTCTTTGTAGATGCAAAGCTATACCTAGCTAGGTTTTTTTTCTTGTAAATGCAATATCAGGCCTGATGCAATTTGCAAGATACAAAAATGCCCTCTAGCACTTATATATGATACTTCAAGATCAAATAGCTCTTTATTATCTTCTTTAGGTCTAAAAGGATCTCTCTTCACTTCTAGTGAGCGGACCATCTATTGGTGTGCTTGAGGGAGAAGATTTATCCATGCAAAAATTGCTTAAATATCTTTTCCATATAAGTATTCTGGTGTATTAAGACTCCTTAATAATCGATCTGTAGGCCGATACAAAATTTTATTTCATTTAAATTTTCATCTCAAACTCACTTTTCAAATAGGTACATACTTATTTGACTTCATTATGAGTCACATTGATATTTAAATTAACTTATATTGCAATAATAGCATATACCATTCTATAGTCTTTTATGAATACAAATGGACATAGTGTATTATTTACATATTTTTCTTTCAATAACAATTTACTCAAACAATCATACCACATGTCTATATTGCTTTAATCCATACATAGATTTTTGCAATTTAATGAAATATATGTCACATGTTTAATGTGTATTCATTTATAATATACTTAGTCGTTCTAGGACTCTTATTGCTTTCATAAGGCGTACAATAAGCCTTTTATTAACTGCTATATTAATTAAGTATCAGAACATGATCATTTCCATAATAAGAGAATTATTTTTCTGAAAGTCAATGATAGAACGAGTCTAGCTCTACTTTAATTGCCTCATTTCATGATGAACAATCATATTTATACTAATATTCAGTTATATTTATAGATTCTGGATCCATATTTTCTCTTGTAACAGCAAAAGCTACCGTTGAGACAAATTCATTGTCGACGATAATTAAATTTCTATCAATTCTTTCTTATATCATAAAAATAATTGAGATCTCATAGTTTTCATTTATATGATCATTAACTCCATAAGCCATATCTAGAGGATCTAATTATTCTGTTGTTTCAGTCTGTGTCTCATAATTGGCTATAACTCTTTGACTGAGATCTTGCTTTTTAGGAGGTTTCTCTTCAGGAGATTTTATGAGTAGTGTTGCTTTTCTTTTCCATGGATTTTTATCTTTAGTTCCAATTTACTATCCACGCTTCTAGCGTGTAGTGAGATTGATTAATTTTCTATTTGCAATTGGATTCATAACCCTTGCTAGGGTATTAGTGGCTGTAATATAAAACTTTATCACTCTTTTAGCATTTATAAATGCATTTGGCAGTTAAGTTATAATTTATTGTAACTATATTATTTTGTAAACTTCTAGTTCACTCTAACTTGTACATAGACCAAAATTATATAAAGGGTTTTCCTTCTAATAAATTTCTGGACATTCTTTAGCAATGCATGTGCTTTTCCTCCCCCTAATGTCGAGAAATATGCCTCATCAAAATAAATTATTAGTCTCTTTTGTGGACCCATTATTGCACATTGAGATAGTGATATTAATATATTCATGGCACAAAAAAATTTACGACTCATGTTCTTATACGAGTTTCAAGGGAGAGTATATATGATGTATACAATGGCATTCATGCCAAACTTTTAAGATTTAATTATTGAACTATAAGTTTAATGCTTGAACTGCAGGTTCAACGTAATATATTATGCATGTATATTAGGGATAAACAGTAATGAAATAACTTAATATAATACACAACTTGTAAAATCCTTACAAATTACTTTTTTAAGGAGTTTACATAAAATCATCAATATTGAATTGAGTTTTGTCCTCTATATGGGCAGTTCCTCTTTCAGAATCTTATGATTTACCAAATGATTTATAACATTCACTTCAGGGAATATAGTTGTACTAGTGGGCATTATTTGATAATTTCTCGTTAGCAATTATTCTTTCAGAATTCTCATTATCTACCAAATGATTTATAGCATTTACTTCAGGGAATGCAGTTGTACTAGTGGGCATTGTTTGATGATTTCTTATTAATAATTATTCTTTTCAACCACTAGAAAAATAATATTTATAAATTTTCACTTTTTATATTGCTAATACAAGAGCATGTAACTTTATTACCGTACAATTTCAACTGTGAAGTAATTTTAAATATGGTTGAATTATATTTTCAAATAGACTTTAAGTCTTGTAGGCGTAGATTTAGCCAATCATATTGAGCTTATAGTAGTACTACATATTTCAAGTGATTATATCTATTTTTAAAACTCTTCTAGAAAATATAAAAATCATTAATAGTGAGATATTCAACCTTTAAATCCTCACTTAAATGAGGTTTAAGGAGATAATAGCTTTTGCTTTTGCTAGTATCTAAATGCATTTCATTATCAACAACTCAAAATTATTCCCATTGAATTCAAGAGCATATAATTATCAACCAAACTTTAATTCACTATACTTCACTTTATTTAAATAACTTAATTTGCATATATTTAAAATATATCTAAATAGACTAATCAGAAAATAAATTAATATTAATTTTAGCAAACATTAAATTCATAATTTATCCTACCAAGGAAATGTAAGCACTAATTATGCTTCTCTATACCAACATAAATCCAACAATATATGCAATCCGAAAATAAATTTATCAATTCACAAATTAACAAAACCATGTCACTTATATAATTTATATTCATCTTATCTCACATTTTAATCTCTAATTGCTTTCACATCTAATACATATTGACATAAGTAAATTTAAAATATATATAACACACACAACTTTCTTGTAGGCTATTCAACTAACAAATATATATATATATATATATATATATATATATATATATATATATATATATATATATATATATATATATATATATATATATATATATAAGATGTATATTGTCCATAAAATAAATTTTGAGTTGAGATGCTAAAACCAAAATAAAATGTAATAATATATACACTAGTAAAATCGATCTCAATTTAATGAATCAAGTAAACCTAGTAATATGAATGCAAGATCACCCTTTTCCCACAAAGCAAGTCAATCAATTAATAAATGAATAATTTAGGGTCAGATTTTATGCCAAAAAAAAAATTATAAACCATGACTTTAAAACTATGCATAAAATGTGTTGTTATAATTGATAACCAATTAAAAGTTGCAATTTGGTTGGTTAATCAAATAGACCATACCCATCATTTCAATACATATAAACACTAATGAAACACCCAAAATAGGGAAATCAAAGCAAAAGGGTTTACCTTAATATTTTGACTATATGCAGGTACTTTATTGACATCCAATTTATTCAATGCATATAGCTTAAATCAAATTTATTAGTTATTCAGAAACATAAAATATCAATTTTTCAAGGATGTTTATTTTGTTTATTTGATTAGTTCTTAAGGAACTATAGAGATTATCGGTTCTTTCAGGAACTGTAAAGATTATCGTTTCTTTATGAACTATAGAGATTATTAGTTATTCAGGAACTAGAATTTAAAATATAATGCTAGTTCTTCAGGAACTATAATTTAAAATGTAGTTCTAGTTCAGGAACTAGAATTTAAAATATAGTTTTAGTTATTCAGGAACTTAGGCCAAAATTTTTCAGAAATTTATACCTTAGTTGTTTATTTAATTAGTTTTTCAGGAACTGTAAATAATACTAGTTTCTTCAAGAACTAGAATTTGAAATATAGTGCTAGTTCTTCACTAGAATTTAAAATATAACGCCAATTCTTCAGGAACTATAATTTGATTAATATGATACTAGTTCTTTGGTAACTATAAATAATACTAATTTCTTTAAGAATTAGAATTTAGAATATGGTACTAGTTCTTTAGAAATTATAAATAATACTAATTTTTTTCAGAAATTTGAATTTAAAATGTGGTACTAGTTATTCAGAAACTATAATTTACTTAATGAAAATTAAATAACATCAAATAATAATTTTTTTCATAAAAATGATAATCAAATTATTATTAAAATAATAACAATATATAACAAGAAATGAAAACATATATATAAAACAAAATAAAAATATTTTCATAATAATATAATATGATAACATTTGTTTTATACAGTAACAAAACAAAAACCGATTCATAATAATAATAAAAAAAACGTTTTGCATTTAACATAAAAAAAAATTCATATCAAATAATAATAAAAAAAACGATTTCATTGTTAGGGAAAAAAATGTATATGCAATTTTTTTTTTATGCCCACATCAAAAATCATAATACACACACACACACACACACACACACACACACACACACATACATGTTTTAAATATAATGAAGAAGAATAAGAACAAATAATATGGAGAAGAGAATTGTTTTCTAGTTTTTCCATTCAATAGTATTAAGCCCTTTACATAGAGTATAGAAAGGAAAGAAATAGGAAATTTTTCTAATAAGGAAAATACAATCAATACTAATATGGAAACTAGAATATTGATGTATATGGAAATACATCAATCAAATCTTATAATCTATAAAAAAATTTTAAACATATATATATATATATATATATATATATATATATATATATATATATATATATATATATATATATATATATATATATATATATATATATATATATATATATACACCTCACCTCTTTTACGACTAAGTCATTTAGCCCACCATTACCTTGAGTTCAATATCTTTGACACTTCATCTCTCTTAAGCCCAAGTCATTTGGCACCTCATCTCTTTTATGTCTAAGACATTTGGCTACCACCACCTTAGGCACAAAATCTTTTGGCCAAAAAATATATATACACCTCATCTCTTTTAAGACTAAGTCATTTGACCCACCATTACCTTAAGTTCAAAATCTTTAACCTTCATCTCTTTTACGCCCAAGTCATTTGGCACCTCATCTCTTTTAAGCCTAAGATATTTGGCTACCACCACCTTAGACGCAAAATCTTTTGGCCTAAAATCCTAAAACCAAAACACCATTACCCTTATCCAAATACTCTAAGATACCAAACATTCATTTCCAAATTTCAAGTCTAATTACCCTACCCCAAAACCCAATCTGTAAGCTTAAAATCTTTTGGTCCCCAACCCAAGACCTAATCCTTAAGCCCAATATCTTTTCCCCAATGAACACCTTTATTTAAACACTTGAAACCTAAGCAATTAGCCCAAAATACATTACAAAGCCTATTTTTCCTCAAAATTTGCATTCTCACCCATATTTTCATCATATTTTAATGCATTTTCTATGCACTTACCCTTCTTTTTTGCCTTAAAGGTACTAGTGATCAACCCAATCAACATAGATATCATGAATACCCTTCTCAGAGCCTCCTTGAAAAGTAAGAGGAGAATTTTCAAGCATTCTTAACTCTGCTCTTGGTGTTCAATAAGCTAATTTCAATAAAGCTTTAGCCGCCTAAAAAACCAATAAATAAGCCATGATTGCTTAATAATTCAGCTTTAGCAATGCATTATCCCATCTCTTCAAAACCCTGAGCTCCCAAAAGCAATCCATAAACCAAATGAAGTCAAACCTAATGGATTCATACCCTTTAATCATACCTCGTGCTTCCCATGTTAATCTGACCAACATCACATCTCTCCGTTTTGCTAACCAAACTAAGTCAAATCCAATTAATTCAAGTTCCATGGCATCCCATCTTAGATAGACCAATATCATAGCTCCTTTCATGGTTAATCGACCTAACACCGCCCTTTTTCGGCCAACACCATGTTTGGTCCTAGTTCTACTACCATATTATCTTCTATCATTTGCATTACCCATGATAAAGAAGTATTTAAAAATGCCATATAGCTAATCTCAAATACTCATGCCAACCCAATCCCTATTATTGATCTGATCAACAATGAAAGAGTCCCAAAGGTTTTATTTCCCCAAACACTAAAGTTGACCTTCCTCCTTCCTTGAATTCTTTTCAAGGAATAGGAATTTCTACCTAACCAAACATCAAAAGGCCTATCAAACTACCTTGAAGCGTAACACCATTGTACTGTAGCAAGCTCACATAGTTGGGAAAAATTGTAAGAATGGTAATTCTTGTGCTTCCACTTTTGTTATCCCCACCAAACAAAAAGGAAAAGAGGTAGCTATCAGGGATGGGCATCAGTCGGTTCAGTTCAGCTCAGTTGAATTAATGCAAAAACCTACCAAACTGAACTACATGCAATGGAATGACTGTACTAAATCAAACCAAATAAGGCAGACCATCAAAATTAAAATTGATCATAATTAAAAATGGTTTGGTTTGGTTTTCCTTTCGAAAAATTGATTTGGGCCAATTTGTTGGGCTTTTAAATTCATAAGCCCATTATTGTTGAATTATGTCAAATTTACTTCTTTTATTATGTTCAATTTTCACAAATCACTAATTTATGTTATGTATACGTATTTTTTGATTTTGAATATGCTATAAATTCACCAATTCAGTATTTACAATACAAAGCCATTTACATTACAAAAAAATTCCCTATAGCCATTTACATTACAAAAAAATTCCCTATCTAATCAGAATATGCTTAGCCCCCTTCAATAATAAATTAGGCTAAATGCAAAATTTACAAAAGAATATTAGAAATCAGATTAACATAAAACAAAAATTATCCATCCAGTTCCAAAATAGAAAACCAGTCAATTTGCCAGAACTAAAACTTGTATGAGAATTTAAGGGGAATTAAATTTAAATACAATCAAATGAATGAAAGAAATATTATTAAATTAATAGAGGACTCAGTTTTTTTTTTTTTTTCATTCACGAAAGAATACGGTCAAATTAATTGGGTTGCATCATTGAACATTAATGTTCAATATTACCTCGCTGCAAATCAACTCGACACAAGTATTCTTATAAAACTTAGGATAGGTGGAAGCTTCATCATTGCCTAAGGAAGAAAGAAAAAAAAAGAAAAAGAAAAAAGAAAATGAACATATATTCCCTTATCAAAGCCACCAAATTAGTTGTCAAGTCAGTGAGATTCTCATTTCTCTTCTTTATCACCAATATTACTTGTCCTTCCCTCTCATGACATACCCTTTACCCCTACTATACTTGAATCCACCTCCTCTTTATCTTTTATTCCGCATTCTTTCCAAAGTTCAATTCCACCTAATGACAACATTCCTTCTGCGCCTATTTCTTCTTATTCTTCTTCAAGTTCTCCAAATGATGAAATTTCTCCTATTTCATCATCAGTTTTAGGCTCTTCTACAAATTCTCACACATAAACTCCAATTCTTTTAATTCCTCTTAGAAGAAGCACCAGAAATATCAAAGCACCAACATAACTCTAAAATTATCATCATCAACTTCCACCTATTGCATCTATTATCCTCTTGCCAATGTTCTTTCTTATTCTCAACTATCACCTTCTTACCACAAATTCATTTGTGTTATTTCTTCTTCTACGAATCCCATTTCTTATGAATAAGCTATTTAATATGAGCATTGGATTATAGCCATGAACTCTGAATTGCATGCACTAATAGAAATGGCACCTGGTCAACTGTGCCTTTACCCCTTAGCAAAAACCCAATTGGTTGCAAGTAGGTTTTTAAAACCAAAAATCATTATGATGGTACTCTTGACAAACACAAAGCTAGACTAGTGGCTAAAGGGTTTACTTAGAAATATGGGTTTGACTGTGAGGAAACATTTAGTCATGTAGTTAAACATAAAATAGTAAGAATATTTTTATATTTTTGGCTCTAGTTGCTAAACTTGGTTGGCATTTGGCACAATTAGATATTAATAATGCTTTCCTCAATGGTGATTTGGAAGAGGAAGTATATATAGAGCTTCCTTAAGGATACTAGTTTCAGGGGGAGAGTTTAGGTGAAACTGGTATTGCTTCTTTTGGTACTAATTTTTTATTCCCGTTCCAAAAGTAATAAAAATGATAGGAATTCAATTGCTTATGGCAAGTCCAATAATAAAAAATTGGTTTGCAAAATACATAAGTCACTTTATGGCCTAAAGCAAGCATTAAGGCAATGGAATTTAAAATTTTTTGAATGCTTGGTTAGAAATGGTTTCATGCAGTCCAAGGTAGATTATTCTTTATTCACAAAGAATATTGAATCAAGTTTTGTTGTGTTACTTGTCTATGTAGATGACATTGCTTTGCAAGCAACAATTAGCTACTAGTTTAAGAAGTCAAAGATTTGTTGAAAGCAAGCTTTAAACTTAGAGACTTGGCACAACTTAAATAGTTTTTAGGTTTCGAAATTTGCAAGGTCAGTAAAAGGGATTGCTCTTTCACAAGAAAATTTGTGTTAGAATTATTGGAAGAATATGGGATGCTTGCTGCAAAACCTTCAAAGATACCTATTGATGTTAATCATCAGTTGAGTCACATAGAAGAATCTTTACTTGAGGATCCTTACAAATACATAAAACTAGTTGGGAAATTGATGTACGTAACTTTATCTAGACCAGGCATAATGTATGCAATCCATGTACTTAGTAAATTCTTAGATAAACCAACTAGAAAACACCTTGATGTAGCCTTGAAAGTACTGAGATATTTAAAGAAAGCTCCTAGGCAAGGGATTTTCTTTTCAGGAAATTCTAGTCTTCAATTAAAAGCATTTACTAATAGTGATTGGGGATCATACAAAGAAACAAGGAAATCACTAACAGGGTATTGTGTTTTTCTTAAGAACTCACTAATAAGTTGGAAATCAAAACAACAAAATACAATAGCCAGAAGTTCAGCAGAGGCAGAGTATAGGGCTATGGCCACTACCATTAGTGAACTAGTTTGGCTTGGTCACCTCCTAAAGGATTTCAAAGTTCCTTACAAACAACTTGCTCAACTATATTGTGACAATATTTTTGCTATTTACAATGCAATAAATCATGTGTTTCATGAAAGAAGGAAACACATTGAAATGGATTGTCATTGTGTAAGAGAAAAAATCCAAGCAAGTGAGTTGGAAACAAGTCACGAAAAGACCTTAAATCATATTGCAGACATATTGTCACACCTCGATTTCCGAAGGTGTGACGGTCCTAGAGTAAAGGTAAGTTTAAGACTACCATACACTCGTAGAATCTAATAACATCAATAAACTCCCTGAATTAACTTAAAAAATCAATTCCAATATATACGTATATTCTATTATAATTCAATTAACAAAATAAATATCTCCAAATCCCTTCAACTATTACGGAGTACTTAGAGTAACATATATACTTGAAACAAAATAAAGTAATTTAAATTACTACATAATTAGCTTTTTGTAGAGGAAAGGATTAAAAAAGCGTAATCTTCTCTATATCTAGCCTCCTCCACTCTAGTACTTGAAAAATCTACAATGAAGAGGGGTGAGCTTTCAACTCAATAAATTATGAAATATAACCATACCTGGGGGCTGAACAATAAACATATATAATAAAATGGGTTTAGAAACAATAACATATATATGCCTAAAAGAAATGGTAACAAAGAGACATAACCAATCAATTATATCTTATCATATCATATCATAACTTATCAATTAAGGCAATAACTTGTCCCTTTTCATTACATATGCTTGGCCGAGCATACGCCTAGAGTACATAGCCCTCTCTAGGTAAGACACTGACATATTTGACCCTATCAGTTGGGTCATCGGTGCACACAGTCTAATGGTATATCCCCTATTAGTAAGGCGTTCTATTATACATATAGTCAATGACTCAATCAATAGCTCGATAGAAACAATAACAATAATTAGATCCAAATGGTCTCTTAATAAATCAATAATCAATTATACCCAAGTGGTCCTTTGATAATCAATAAACAATTAGATCCAAATGGTCTTTTGATAATCAATAAATGATATTTAGCAGTTATAATAGGTTAACAAAAAAAAATGATAATTCAATGCTGAATAATAAAATGGATTCAAAAGCTGATACCAATAATAACAATAATAGTCAATAAGCAACATAATTCAATTTAATTCAATAGGAATTTCAATAAATCATTTATAGTAGGTTACCATGTATTGATATATTTCATAACTTACCTCTCTAAGTAAAATCTCCAATTAAATACTAATCACTGCAATCCGATTGAGATGTAACAAATCTCAGATTCACAACCTATAATAAAACTTCCGATTCAATTATTATCGATCTCTGTACCACAGATCTAAACTAATTAATTTAATAATCTTAATTTAAAATCAATATCAATCTATTTTATTACTTAATCAAATAAAATAATTATGTTCTAAGATTAAAATAATCACTAGAAACAGATTCGAAAATTTGATCATTGCTTATCGGAAATTCACCGGAAAAACTATTTAACATTGGTTTTCGATAAAAACAGTATCAAAAATCTTGTTTAGAAGTGAGGATCTAGATTTTCTAGTTATCTGCTGCTTGTCAAAGGATCAACGAAAAAATTGTTTCGGTTTGCAGTTTGTTGCCAGATTCTAACTAAAATTTCAAGTTAGTCCAAAAATTATAAATAATATACCAAATGAAAGCTGGGAATGTCAAAAGTCCAACGGTAACAAAATTTTTGAAAATGAAAGTCGAAAAGTAAAAGGAATTTAGCTCAGAAGCTGCTGGCCGGCGACTATTTTGGCAGTGAGTGCAAATCTGTCTGGTGGTGGATGGTGGCGATCTAGGTGGCATTGGAAAGATCTCGGCCTCCTATTTCCAATGGTCCAGTGTGTGCACTATTCCGATCATTGGAAGGCGGCCATCTAGAGGTCAAAAGTTTATGCTTATGCTGCTCCCTCTCTCTCTTTCTCTCTTTGTCTCTTTATCTGTTGTCTCTAGCAGACAACTCACTCTTCCTCTTTTTAAAATAATTTTTTATAATAATAATAAAATATAACAATAATGATAATAATGATGATGTTGGACATCATCATTACTTTCTCCTTTTTTTTTTCTTTTTCTTTTTTTTCTTCCCATTGGGAACATAATGATTATGTTCCCTGTCATGCCCTAAATCTGAGGGCACGTGACCGGCACTAGGACATGGAAAATACACGTGGCTACCAGTGCCCGTAGTAAGCTTGACCCAAAACACATAACAGAAAATTCAAAACTGAAAAGGGCTATGGACCCAAATAAGTTAAGCAGATCTAAAAGAATCCCAACGTAAAAATAAAGATCTCATTGGGCCAACAACTCATTTATTCAATATATCTCAAAGGTAATAAATTACAAAAAGATTCTGCTTAACCCAAATATTATAGCTCTTTAAAATATTGAAACACCCTGAATTTCTATTTATTTTATAAAATTCTATTTTTGTACAGAAACGTATTATTTTATTATTTTCCTTATTAAAGTAAGAATTGGAATTATATTTTACTAAATTATAAATATTTAGATAATTTGAATATGTATTATTAATGGTAATTTTATTACAATATTATATATGTATATTATTATGATAATGTTAATGTGGATTTTTGGAGAATTGTATTTTGGATTGTATTTTGATATTTGAGTATTAATAAAGGTATTAATTAATATTATAAGTTTGATTATTGTATTTTATCGGATGTTTGGATTTCCGTTATAATTACTATTATTATGAATAAAATTTATTAATTGAACTATTATTACCGTTCATAATATTATTATATATATATAAGCTTATGTTGTAAAGTATAATAATTTATAAATTATTATCTTATTATTGTGTTATTAGTGATAATAATAATAATATTATTATTATTAGTATTGTTGTTGTTAATATTATCATTTTTTTATTATTATTATTATTATTATTATTATTATTATTATTATTATTATGAGTTAATATTGTTGTTATTATTATTATTATTATTGTTATGATTATTATTAGTATTATTATTTTGTATATACATATATGTATAGTATTATAATTATATTATAAGGTTTAGTATATATATATATATATATATGTCACTGTGTTTTAGTGTTTTAAGTAAAAATTAAAAGAGGAGAGAAGGGAAGCTGTTGGCTGCCAGAAGGGAAAAGAAAGAATAGAAGGCAGGAGAGAGAGAGCTGAGACAGTGGAGAGAGAGAGAGAGAGAGAGAGAGTGTTTGGGGTGGCGGTGGACCGCTCTCCGGCCGACGGTGGGTTGCACTGCCCCCTCCAAGTGGCAGCCCACCTGTCGACGAATGCATGGGAGCTGGCAGTGGCAGTGATCGTCGACGGGAGGCAGCAGACGCGCTAGGAGAAGCTCCACCGGCGCCATAACTTCAATTCGACTTTCTGGCTGATTCCAGCGGCAAAATCCAGCGATCTTAGTGCCGTTCAACTCCTGAGGATGAGAGCTTCATTTTAGTACCTATCTTGCCCCCTAAGGATCACCGGAGGAGGAGATCGAAAAATACAAAATCGTAACTTTGGAGATATTTTTCGGCGACTAGAGGGTGAGTGACGGTGAGTGGTGACCATTTTTGTGATCCTGGAGTCATGGTGAACCTGCTGGTGTGGAGCTTCCCCAGATCTGCCACTAGCAGCGGCGACGCGTGGCCGGCCGGCGGAGGCGCATGAGGAGGTCCAGTGGTTCTGTTTCGATGTTCTAGCATGATCCTGGACATCCATATGATCGGAATTTATGAAAGTTAACCTGAAACCCTTGTATTTCAGTCGTTAAATAAGTTATTTTATGTTTAGCAGTCTTTAGAGTAATTGTTAGGTTATCGAGTCTGTCTTTGGGTTCGGTGTGATTCTTATCCTAATATCCATTGTTGCGAGGTGTCGGTGTCTGGCATCTTCCTAGTTCCAAGGCTGCTCTTCCAAAGGAAGCCGGTCGAAAGCGTCGACAGTTAGGTGAGTGATATTCATTAATGTATTATCCTGTTTTCATTTCATATGCATTTCTGTGTGTATATATATATATATATATATTATGCACTACTACTGCATATATAAGCATGTAACATTTGATTGTGAATGGAATGGTGAACTGATATTCTGTATTCTGTGCTATATTGTGGTTGTGACTGACGGATGGAGGTCGGGAGGATGCAGTACCACTTAGGGACTTTTGAGATGGATATGGATATGGTTACTATTATGATTATGATTCTGTTGAGATTCAGAAGATGAGCTATGACTGATGGATGCTGGCCGGGCCTGCTCATCGCTAGGGCCACTGTCAGTCGGGTCAGGGCTGTGTGGTACAGACCAGTGACTGCCGGGCCCTTTGGATATAAGAGACAGATTATTGGATTCAGAGAGACAGAGTAGGGGGATCGGCTCCCCATATTGAGTATTGAGTATTAGTGTGGTACTGTGCACCATACCCCATCCTTGCTTGATTGGATGATTTGTCTGTTTCTATGACATGGTGCATAGCATGTGCATTAGAATTCTATCTATAGGATACCAGTTTAATATATTAGCTGGTATCATTCACTGAGTCGAACGCTCATTCCTGTTCATTTCGTTGTTTTTAGGTCAGAGAATGAGCTTGTGAAGGAATTGTAACTGAGTAAATTGTCAATGTCTCTTCAGTAGTAGTTTGTATTGTTGAGTAATCAAAAATGTATATAATATATGTATATTTGTAATTATAACTCTAAAACTCCGCAATGTCACACTTTGTACTTGTACATTGTTATCATTCAGTAATGTATTTTAAAGAGCTGTAATCTTTGAGTTAAGCAGAACCTTTTTGTAATTTATTACCTTTGAGATATATGGAATAAATGAGTTGTTGGCCCAATGAGATCTTTATTTTTACGTTGGCATTCTTTTAGATCTGCTTAACTTATTTGGGCCCATAGCCCTTTTCAGTTTTGGGCTTTCTGTTATGTGTTTTGGGTCAGGATTACTACGGGCACTGGTAGCGACGTGCATTTCCCGTGTCCTAGTGCCGGTCACGTGCCCTCGGGTTTGGGGCGTGACATTCCCTCTCTTTCTTTTTTTTTTTTTTTTTAAATCATTATCATCATTTCATTTCATTTTTTTAATTATAATAAAATAATAATAATAATAATAATAATAATAATAATAATAATAATAATAATAATAATAATAATAATAATAATAATTTTCATAAATTCAAAATAATAATTCCCAAAGATTAATAATAATAATATTTCACTAAAATAATTAATAATTATTAATACCAAAATTTAAATTAACTTAATTAATAATTTTTTAAAAATAAATCTTTTTTAATAAAATTCAATAATAATGAAATCACAATATTTTTGAATAAATAAATAATAAGTAGGTGTTAATTTTTTAAATTAATTTGAAATTAACAAAACAATACTAATAAATAATATTTACCAATTAGCAATAATTAAATATTGCGATAAAATATTCTTGAAATTTCTCTAATTATAATATTTATTAAATTTAAATAAATAAATACTCCAAAAATCAAATAGAAAAAAATAAAATTTTCTCAGATATTACAATCTTCTCCCCTTAAAGAAATTCGTCTTTGAATTTTTAACAGGGTAGTCAATTAATAATTAAAAACAGTAATTGAAATATCAATAATTCGATACTTTTAAATACAATATTATTTCAAACAATTGAAAACAGAAAGGGATACTTCTCTTGCATACTCTGCTCACTCTCCCAAGTACACGCTTCTATAAACTAATTTCTCAACAATACTTTAACCATAGGGATCTCCTTATTATGAAGCTTCTTAACTAATCTGTCAACAATAGCTACAGGGACTTCCTTGTAAGATAAATCCTGCTTAATAGCTAACTGTTGAGATTGTAAAATATGAGACGGATCCAAAAACATATTTACAAAGCATCGAAACATGAAACACAAGATGAACATTATCTAAACTGGGTAGTAATGCCAACCGATATGAAACCTCTCCCACTCGATCTAGAATCTCAAAAGGATCAACGTATTGTGGAGACAATTTACCTTTCTTACCAAATCTCATGACACCTTTAATCGGTGAGATCTTCAAGAATACATGATCGTTGATAGCAAATTGTAAATCTCTCCTCTTCAGATCGATGTAACTCTTTTGACGACTAAATACTGTCTTTAATCTTTCCTTTATAAGAGGTATCTTCTCTGAAGTATACTGAATCAATTTAGGTCCTTCTATGAATTTCTCACCAACGTCATCCCAACAGATAGGAGATCTACATTTTCTCTTGTACAATGCTTCATAAGGAGTCATCTTGATTGAACTATGATAACTGTTGTTACAAATTTAATCAAAGATAAATGCTTATCCTTATTACCTCTAAGTCTAAAATACACATTCTCAACATATCTTCTAGAGTTTGAATGGTTCTTTCTGATTGGCTATCTGTCTGAGGGTGGAAAGCTATACTGAAGTTCAATTGAGTGCCTAGTGACTCATGTAACTTTTGCCAAAATCTCAATGTAAATTGTGTTCCTCTATCTAAAATAATAGAGACTAGAACACCATGAATTCGTACTATCTCATCATATACATATATACTTTCTCTATTATGTAGTCTAATCTCTTAATCTTATCACAATCTTACTCCTTATTTTTATCTTATCTCATAATTTTTCCATAATCAATTGATTCCGTACGTAAGACTCCATGTGTACATTTTTTTTCAAATCCAACTCTTACATTAATCTTAGTCCTTACAATGTCTACCTCACCCATATTTCATTCATACTCATTCATATTTAAATCGCATTCATTCGGCGATATCTCAACATGTCTATATTAAAGCTTTATCATAAATGATAGCTTCAATTAACATCAAAGAAGATTCTAAACTCGATGGTATATAATTTCTTAATTATTCTTATATATATACACAAAGGGTTCACTTAAGGTAGTTTTGGGCAACTATATCATTTATCTTGTATCCATTTCTAATTTAAAGAATCATATTCATTTCCTCTCACTAATAATTACCTCATATTCTTCTTTCATATATTTTCTCTTGTTCTATAACTTCCACTTACATTCCCATCACATTAGTCATTTTATCCTTTTATTTCAAACTTATAGATTCATTAGCTTTATTATTCATTGCAATTCACATCTTACCAATCTACTTATTCTCTTAATTATTTCGTCATCCTTCTATTGTACATTCGATTTTTCTTATTTTATATATCTTGTTCACCTAAACTTCACCACTAATGTCCAATCCTTATCCTCTTCAATCATATATTTCTAATTTATTTTTTATTAACATAAACTTTCATTTTAACAATTAAATCTATTAACCCAAGGTTAATAAGCACCTATACATCTTTTATATCACATTGCTTCCTAGTTTCAACTCAAATTAATTATAATCTTACACATAATCTTAAACATATCGTTCTTGTTCATACCCTTATTAATATTCAAATCAAATATTAACAATCAAATCATAAATCCCACCTCATTAATTTTCATACTTTTCCCATAAACATACATTGATGATCTTCTTAATTCAAAATAACTTCAATATATATTCCATAACCATAGTTTCTTTATAATTTTGTTTTATTCCCTTCTCATTCTAAATGTCATTTAACAATTTACTGACTTATTATCTCATGTATACATCTATCTGTTACACTGTATACTTCTAGTCATCTATAATAATAGTCATATTTTAACTTACCTTAAGCATTTCTTTAGCAAACAATTTCAAGCATCACACCACTAAAATAATCATGCAAACATTAACAATTCATAATTTTTAATCAATTCCTCATAATTATATAAAACCTTAAGCCAGTACTTATATTATTAAAATTGTCATCATTAATAATCACCTTAATTACTCCAAAATTTAATTCTTTGACATTCACAGAATTAATCTTATTTAATACATACTAACCATTTATAGTATTATTTATCCCTTTATCATGAAATTATTTGAGCTTATCATAACATAATAATTAATTAGTCTAATATATCATTTCATTCCCGAATACCATCTATTAAGATTCCTCAATTAATATTTTCAGCTCATTTAAACCATTTCATCTTTAATTCTAACACCATCAATTACACTTTATATCAAGACCTAAACTATGCTCTAAGTGGAAGCTAAACACTTAGATATAGAGCAATGGTGCACTTATAACAGAGAAAACATGATAAGGTCACATTAAAATATTATGTTCTGTAACCCTTATCTTACTTTTAAATTAATCTCTTATAATTCATACTTTCAAATATCTAACTTCCACCACTTGTACTCTAGATCTTAGAGTACACTAACAATACTCTAAACTATTCACCTTAAACACAAACAACCATCTTACTAAATTGTATTAATATACTTAGTTGTATCAACCCTCATAATATATATATATATATATATATATATATATATATATATATATATATATATATATATATATCACATATTTCATATATAACAAAATCACTTTACTTGTTATCGTGATAAGTTCCACTAAATAACTTCAATATCATTAACTACACGTGCCCCATAATTCATAAGTTCTATTCATATAATATATGATCTCAACTATCAATTCTATAAAATTATTATTATCAATTCCAAAGCTTAGTATTTATATCTCTGCATTGGCTTTATTTATTTATCTTCAATCTTTTCCCTTTTTACCCTTATCTCTGAAAATTACATATATTTAACATTTATTGCACTTACGCTAAATATCTCACATGCCCAAATTTCTCGAAGCAAATTATAACTTTTAAATTTGTTTTATCTTCCACATTACAGAATGTTAAAGAGTCACTTAGTTCATCAATCAACATAGTCTTTGGAGATTAATCTTTTCGTAATAACTTGTGCTCACAATTTGCACAATAATTAATTTTCAATTGAACATCAAATAAAGGGTCATTCTACCATCACTACCAACTAATTAACGTATCATATTCTTTACATAACACTACACTTTTGAGCTTCTTTATCTTATCTTTTTCCTTGGACAATATATCATTCATTATAATCTTCAAACCACATATATATTCATAACCTAATATTCCATCCTTCTAATTCTAATTACTATTAAAATTCCCATTTAGCCCCTTGTCAAGCAAATCTTGCAGTTGCATCTTCAATTCCTTCAATTTAACTGGTGTCATGTGATAAAGAGGTATGGAAATCGGACTGGTTCTTGGTAACACTTCAATATTGAATTCGATCTCTCTTTCTGGTGGTAAACCCAGCAATTCTTCAAGAAACACATATGGAAATTCATTAACAATAGGAATATGCTCTATCCCTTTTACTTCAGACTCAGTATCTCCAATGAAAGCTAAATACCCTTTACATCCTTTTCTTAACAATCTTCTTGCTCCAATAATAGAGATTAGATTATACAGTACTTCCCTCCTATCTCCTTGATATTCAAATTCTTTTCCCGTAGGAGGTTTAAACACTATCTTCTTATCATGACAATCAATGGTAGCAAAATTCTTGGACAACCAATCCATGCCCAAGATTACATCAAACTACAAAGGCAGTTCTATCAAATCAACTTCTAGCTCTTTATTGTCGTATGCTCGACTAACAGAATCTTATTTAAAATGAATAACCCTTTTAGGACAGCAATGTCCATGACGAGGAGGAATATCCATAAACCAATAAGAAATAAGGCAACTTAGATTCTTATCATAACAATATACGCAGATCCATTCCTAAAGAAAACATAATAATGACGTGATGGAATTTTATACTCCGTAGTTTCTCTTAGTTATGCATTTACTTAGGTTATAATATCCCTATAGTTGTAAACCTGGCTTTGATACCACCTTTGTCACACCCCGATTTCCAAAGGTGTGATAGTCCTAGGGCAAGGATAAGTTTAAGACTACCATACACCCGTAGAACCCAATAACATCAATAAACTTCTTGAATCAACTTAAAAATCAATTTTAATATATACATATTGTAATACCCTAAATTTTTATTTATTTTATAAATCTTATTTTGTATACGGAAAGGTATTATTTTATTATTTTCCTTATCAAAGCAATTATCGAAGTTATATTTTATTAAATTTATTATATTCATACGCTCTAAAGAACTATTATTAATTGTAATTTTATTTAAATATATATATATATGTAATTTAAGGAAATATTTTTGTATATTAGTATTATGTGTTAATTAAGGATTATTATTATTATTATTATTATTATTATAAGGATTATATATATATATATATATATATATATATATATATATATATATATATATATATATATATATATATATATATATATATATATATATATATATATATATATATATATATATATATATATATATAGACACACACACACACACACATTGATGTTTTAATAAAGGAGAGGAAGTGCCTCTGATTGGCTAGGAAATAGCCAGCCAATCAGACGACTAAGATGTGGGCAGCTGAATTGGGAGGGGGAGAGAGAGAGAGAGAGAGAGAGAGAGAGAGAGGCTAGGTTGTAGGTGTCAGAGAGCCACCCTCCGGTTGGCGGTGGGCTGCACCATCAACTCCAGTAGCTAGCCCATCGTCTGGCAACTTCAAGGAAGCTGGCAGCACATCGATCGGTGGACAGACAGCAGAGCACTCGAGTGAGGAAGATTTTCGGCAACCGAATCTTTAAGTTGATGTTTTGGCCGATTTCGACGGTGAAATCCAGTGATTGTGGCCCCGTTCGACTCTTGGTGGTGTAAGCTTCATGATGGTACTTGTCTTGCATCCTAGTTGTTGCCGGAACTTAAGATTGGAGAATTGGAGGTTGGAGTTTTCGAGGCATTTTCCAGCAAGATGGCAGCGAGTGGTGATGATTTTTGAGCTCTTGGCGTCGAGATGATCAGTTTGGTGTGAAGATCATTCCATTTCGCCACCGGTAGTGGCGGTGCTCCGGCGGCAGCACGTGAGATAGGTCTAGCAGCTCTGTTTTTCATTCCGATGCGATTCTCAATGTTCGTTCATTTGGAATTGGTGAGGGTAAACTCGAATCCCTTGAATTTTAGTTATTGTTGTATTATATTTATTAGATTTTAATTAGTATTTAATGAATTGATAAGTTAGAATTGGTTGTTGAGTTGTGTTGATGATTGTGAGTCGGGAGGACCAGGAGGGGTCTCTGGAGTTGTATTGGGTTGTACAGACTGTTGAGATTATTTTAGAAGTGCTATGTTTTCTGTTGATTTTGGATAATGTACTAGTTTAGGTGAGATTTTGTCGTAATTCCAGTAAGAATCTCAAGAGTCATATAATTATGTCTTGTTAGACAAATCGTCCTTTATGATAATATCCTTTGTTGTTCAGTGTTGATGTTCTGGCGTCTTCCTGGTTTTAAGGGTCACACTTCCAAGGAAAGTCAGTCAGACGTATCGTCAATTAGATGAGTGATACTCCTAATATGTTATTCTGTCTTCATATGCATTTGCATTTACTGTGTGAATATATATATGTATACTATGCATTATTATTGCATAAATGCATGTTAACATTTGATTGTGGTTAATGAATTGATATTCTATGTTACATAATGATTGTGGTTGACGGATGGATATCGGGAAGATACAGTGCTACCTAGGAATCATGGATATGAATATAATTATGATTATGATTACGATTATGATGAGATTGAGAAAATGAGCTATGACCGGTGGATGTTGGCCGAGCCTGCTCATTACTAGGGCCGCTATCAATCGGGTCAGGGCTGCGTGGTACAGACCAATGACGGCTGAGCCCATTGGATATAAGAGACAGATTATTAGATTCAGAGAGCCAGGATAGGGGGATCGGCTCCCTATATTGACTATTAGTGTGGTACGGTAGACTATATCTCATCCTTACTAGATTGTGTGATTTGTCTGTCTCTGTGATATAGTGCATAGCATGAGCATTAGAAATCTGTATGTAGGACACTAGTTTAATATATTAACTAGTATCATTCATTGAGTCGAATGCTCATTCCTATTCAATTATATTTTCAGATCGAGGAATGAGCTTGTGAAGGGATTATAATTGAGTAGAACTGCCAATTTCCTTTCGGCAGTAATTTGTATTATAAGTGTTGAGTTTTATAATTAATATCTATATAATTATATTGGTACTCTAAAACTCCACAATGTTACTCTTGAAATATGTATTCTATTCATTATTAGTTATTGTATATATTATGAGTTGAGACATTGTTATATTAAGCAGAATCCAATAATATGTAAATTAATATTTATGAGATATCTGAGTTAATAGCCTAGTGTGGCATTATTTGAATTCGATGTTTATTTGGATCTGCTTAACATGTGGGCCCATAACCTTATTGTGTGATGATTTATCGTTTAGTGTGAGGTCAGGCTTATTACGGGCACTGGTAGCCATGTGCATTACTCGTGTCCTAATGCCAGTCATGTGCCCTCAGGTTCAGGGCGTGACACATATATTCCATTATAATTCAATTAACAAAATAAATATCTCCAAAACCTTTTAACTACTACGGAGTACTTAGAGTAACATATATACTTGAAACAAAATAAAGTAATTTAAATATTATATAATTAGCTTCTTGTAAAAGAAAGGATTACAAGAGCTTAATTTTCTCTATATCTAGCCTTCTCTACTCTAGTACCTGAAAAATCCACAATGAAGAGGGGTGAGCCATTAACTCAATAAATTATAAAATATAACCATACCTAGGGGCTAAACAATAAACATATATAACAAAATGGGTTTAGAAACAATAACATATATATGCCTAGAAAAAATAGCACCAAAAAGACAGAACCAATCAATCATATCATATCATATCATATAATATCATAACTTATCAATTAGGGCAGTAACTTCTCCCTTTTTATTACATATGCTTGGTCGAGCATACGCTTAGAGTACATAGTCCTCTCTAGGCAAGACACTGACATATTTGACTCTATCAGTTGGGTCACCGGTGCACACGGTCTAATGGTACATTCCTCATTAGTAAGACATTCTGTTATACATATGGTCAATGGCCCAATCAAAATAGCTCGGTAGAAATAATAACAATAATTAGACCCAAGTGGTCTCTTAATAAATTAATAATCAATTAGACCCAAGTGGTCCTTTGATAATCAATAAACAATTACACCCAAATTGTCTTTTGATAACCAATAAATGATATTTAGCAATTATAATAGGTTAACAAAATAAAATGATAATTCAATGGCGAATAATAAAATGGATTCAAAGGCTGATACCAATAATAACAATAATAGTCAATAAGCAACATAATTCAATTTAATTCAATAGGAATTTCAATAAATCATTTATGGTAGGTTACCATGTATTGATATATTTCATAACTTACCTCTTTAAGCAAAATCTCCAATTAAATACTAATCATTGTAATCCGATTGAGATGTAACAAATCTCAGATTCATAATCTACAATAAAACTTTCGATTCAATTATTATCGATCTCTGTACTACAGATCTAAACTAATTAACTTAATAATCTTAATTTAAAATCAATATCAATCTATTCTATTACTTAATAAAATAAAACAATTACGTTCTAAGATCAAAATAATCACTAGAAATAGATTCAGAAATTTGATCGTCGCTTACTGAAAATTCACCGGAAAAACTATTTAATGTCGGATTTTGATAAAAACAATATCAAAAATCTTGTTTAGAAGTGAGGATTCAGATTTTCTGGTTATATGCTGCTTGTCAGAGGATCACCAAAAAAATTATTCCAGTCTACAGTTTGTCACTAGATTTCGATCAAAATTTTAAATTAGTCCAAAAATTACAAATAATATACCAAATGAAGAAATGTTAGGAGTCTAATGATACCAAAATCATTGAAAAAGAAAGTCAGAAAGTCAATGAAATTTAGCTCAAAAGTTGCTGGCCGATGACTATTTTGGCAGTGAGTGCAGATTCGTCCGGTGGCAGATAGCGGTGATCTAGATGGCATTGGAAAGATCTCGACCTCCTTTTTTCAATGGTCCGGCGCATGCACTATTCCGATCACTGGAAGGCGGCGATTTGGCAGTCGAAAATTTTTGCTTCTGCTGCTCCCTCCCTCCCTCTCTCTCTCTCTATCTGCTGTCTCTGGCAGACAGTTTTCTCTTTTCCTTTTTAAAATAATTTTTTTATAATAATAATAAAATATAATAATAATAATAATGATGATAATAATAATAATAATGATTATGTTAGACATCATCCTTACTTTCTCCCTTTTTTTTTTTCTTTTCTTTTTTTTACTTCTGATGGGAACATAAAGATTATGTTTTTTTTCCTTTTTTTTTTTTTTTAAATCATCATCATCATTTCATTTCATTTCATTTTTTTAATTATAATAAAATAATAATAATAATAATGATAATAATAATAATAATAATAATAATTTTCATAAATTCAAAATAATAATTTTCAAAGATTAATAATAATAATAATATTTCACTAAAATAATTAATAATTATTGATATCAAAATATAAATTAACTTAATCAATAATTTATAAAAAATAAATTTTTTTAATAAAATTCAATAATAATGAAATCATAATATTCTTGAATAAATAAATAATAACTAGGTGTTAATTTTCTTAAATTAATTTGAAATTAACAAAACAACATCAATAAATAATATTTACTAATTAGCAATAATTAAATATTACTATAAAATATTTTTAAATTTCTCTAATTAAAATATTTATTAAATTTAAATAAATAAATACTTTAAAAATAAATAAAAATTAAATAAAATTTTCTCAAATATTACACGTATTCAGCATCCAGGTCAATTTACCAACTCGATTATCAAGATACGCATATGCAATATACATGCAGATCTTGGGGGGAGTACGAACAAGCGGCAGATAATAAACAAGAGCTTGATTGCAGAGTAACATAGCTGTTAGAATTAGTTTCTTTGTAACTAATTTAAGATATTTATATAACCAGTTTGTATCACGTGAATAGCTGAGCTGTCATTAGTTAGGCTTCTTTCTTGCTCTTTGTTCACCGTATATATAAACAGTGGAGTAGCAGTTGTTTTGGTACTTTAGAAGATCAATTCTCTCTCATGATATCTTTTTTGTCTGTCCCTTTATAGCAAAGCGCTACATAATTATTTACATGGACTCAAATAATTTGATATGAAAGGAAATAAACTCAAATAGATTGAACCAATCCAACATTAATTATTTGCAAATAGCAAAGTAGTTGAAACTAAAATCATATGTTTTTCCCTTTATAGTATCATATCACCAGCTTCATAATAAAAACACTAACAATTAACCTCATCCAATTTTTTGTACTTCCCTAGTTAAAATCTCTCAACTCATGCAACTCTACCAATTACGCAATAACTTATTTTATCGTATATAATTAAAATCTTCAACTTCCAAGCAAAAATACAAATTTAATCCACCTAAATTATTCATTTATTTTCTTTGTATTTTCACCTAGGCAATATAACTTTTTTTTTCCGCTAAATACCTAGGCAATATAACTGCTTTTAGAGGATTCTTCATGACAACAGTAAATGCAAAAGTCTCTGTCGGGTCGGGTGGTCCATTGGGCGTGGGTACCCACTTGAAGGCTTGAACCATCCTAGCAAGCATTATGTTTACATGCAAAACACCAAGAGCAAGACCCGGGCAAGTCCTCCTCCCTGCCCCGAACGGCAACATCTTCACGGTGCCTTTAGTTCCGGTCAGGTCCACGTCAACTCCATCGCCTTCTAAAAATCTTTCGGGTCGGAAAACATCCGGATCCTTCCACAAATTCGGATCCTCAGTCATCCACTCGATGTAAAACTCCACATTAACATTCGTCGGAATCTTGTATCCGCCGAGCTCTGTTTCTTCTGTGGCAGCGTGTGATAATGTGAAGTGTGCCGGTGAATGTACTCTTAAGGTTTCTTTAACAATAGCATTAAGATATGGCATTTTTTCTATATTGTCTTCAGTGATTAGTCCATCCTTGCCCACAATATCAAGAATTTCTTGGTAAAGCTTTTCTTGAATTTCTTGATTTACTACTAATTCAAGAAAAGCCCATTGAAGAACACTTGTACTAGTGTCAATACCAGCAACAAAAAGCTCAGAGCAAAGTGTAACAAGCTCTTCTTCTCCTAAATGACCACGGCCTGGTGCTTCAAGCCCAAAAAGTGAGTCAACATAGGCTGCACCAACTGGACTCACCATTAACGAACCAGGATTTTCACCTTTCTCAACATAAGCTTTTCTATTCCTTATAAGAGGAACCAAACACTCGATTTGGGTCTTTCTCAATTCTTTTGCTCTTTTCACTTGCCTGCGAAACAAAGGAGTGAAGATTGGCAAGAAATCAGGAAGTTGTGGTGTTGTTATAAGCATAACCTCTTTTGTTACACTATCAATGTCTTTAATCCAATCTTCTGGGAGTTTAGCACCAAAACAAATGCATACTAAAATGCTACAAACAGTAAATCGACAAATTTCCATTACATCTACAAAACCCTTTTCAAACGCTTCATTTTGAAGCCTTTTCATGTGATTTTCCATAGCCCATTCCCGTATCCAACTGCATTGTTTAATTCTTACTGGACTTATTAACTCTGTTACAAAGTTCCGGCGAAGGACTCGCCAGAGAGGCCCGTATTCAGCTGAATTTACTGCACATTTCCCAACACTGAAAACCAATCGGATTGGAGAATCCGGTGGACGGCTGGCGAAAACAGCGCCTCTTTGAATTAAAGCTTCGTGGATAAGCTCAGGACTTGTGACTATAACAAGAGTGCGTTGACCCATTTGCATGGTGAAGATTGGACCATACTTTGCCCGTAAATCACGAACTACGAAAATGAAGTGACGGCGTTGGAGGATTACTTGGAATAAATTGCCTACAAACGGCCAACCAGGCGGACCTGGTGGAAGATTCTTGGACTTTCCGGTGGTGAAACAATTTCGCCACCAAAAAACAAGAAAGACCATGGAGAAACCAAGGATGAGAAAATCTATTAACTCCATGATTGAGAAGAAATAGATATGAATTATACAAAGCACCAGATAGATGAATGGTTGGTTTTATACAGAATACGAAGGCTGTGAAGAAGGGCTGAGTAAATGAGGTGGGGCCTAATTCGCCCACTGAAATGTGAAACTATTAATTTTAACAAATTAAATTTTCCTAAATGGGATTATCAATCACTCAAAACTTTGCAGATCATAGATAATTAAAAATGAAGAGTGCTACGCATCAATTAATGAAAAATGAAGGAAAATGGAGAAGGCTCGTAAAGTTGGTTGTGTATTGTCTATCATGCTTTACTGCGATGTACCTTTGTGCGGGTTATTATATAATCTTATCTTGTATACTAAATTAATAAATAATTAAATATTTTATGAAATATAATTTTTATATATATATTTTTTTAAAAAAATATCGATATTTTTTTTACTCTATATTTTTATTTAATTATATTGGTATATACACTAAATTTTTATATCATAAACTTAAGTTCACTTTATATTATGGATCTGGATTCAAAACACACTATTTTATTAAATTAGAAACACGTATTTTTTTTTAATTTTCATTATTTAATATTAAACTTTAAATGATTTGGTTTATTAAATTTAAAATTTAGGTTAATTATATATAACTATCAGATTTATTATATACAATATTTATGTTCATCATATGTTATATGCAAATTTATTATTTTTTGCTATCAGATTTATGATTTAATTATTTTATAATTTAATTTCATTCGTTTCTCATACTTAAAATTTTCATTATTTAATATTTCACATATGATTATGAGATTTATGATATTTAAAGTTTAGATTCATTATATATAACTATCAAGTTTATTAGATATAACGTTTAGTTTCATCATATATCATATGCAAATTTATTATTTTTTGCTGGCATATTCATGATTTAATTATTCTATAATTTATTTCATTCGTTCCTCATATTTAAAATTTTCATTATTTAATATTTCACATATAATTATGAGGTCTATCATATTTAAAATTTAGATTTATTACATATGTAATATCATGAATTTTCATAAATTATAATTTAGAAATATTGTGATATTAACTGAAAATATTTATTATATTATAGCAAATTTTTTCAATTAATTATTATGATGTTGAATTTAAATTTAGTAAATTATTTTAGTAAAATTGTTTGGAAAACCATTTTATTATTATTATTATTATTATGATTATTATTATTATAACTGTTAGTATATATATATATATATATATATATATATATATATATATATATATATATATATATATATATATATATATATATATATATATATATATATATATGGAGAGTGGGCAGCGAGAGAGAGCAGAAGCAAGAGAGAAGCAGAGAGAGAGAGAGAGAGAAGAAGAGAAGCTGCCTGCCGTCCGACCACTGTCCGACTGCCGGAATCCGACACGCGCCACCTAGTAAGGTTCCTGGGGTGTTGACCAAGCTGTCCACTGAAGATCGCCGCCATCCGCCGTCTCCAGTTGCCGCACGTGCCGCCGCACCGTCTGTCAGCAGAAAGTTCTGAGTTAAATTTCGGCCAGTTTCGTCGTCTGTTCAAGGTGATTTTGGTACCATCGGACTCCTCTTCCTCTAAGCTTTAATTTGGTATATAAATTACTAATTTTGGATAATGTTGAAATTGGTCGAATTTCGGTGATCGACCAGACTGCCGACGTGGATTCCGGTGAACCAGAAGAAACAGACTATATTTTCAGATTTTACGTGTTGAGGCAAGTCCGTTGGTAGTAAGTTTGCGACGATCGGTTGACATTCACGTTTTTCGGTGATTATACGGTGAGCATCATTTTTCATTGTTCGTGCGAGCTTGTGGTATATTATTACGTTCTATTTAGTAGTTAGTAGAGGTGAGGTGTGTTAGAAAGAATTGAGCCTTTGGGGAAAGATTAGACGGCCTAGATAGGAATTAGGTATTTTTCTGGTCATTATATTCATACTCTGATAATCTTATTCATTTCACTGTATAGATCGTTCTGGTGTGCCTCCAGCCGCTCCCAGCCACAGTCCGTGAATATTTCGTTCTGCCCTTCTGTACTGTGAGTGATACTCCTAATATACTTTTCTGTTAATCATGCATTGCATTGAGTATATTTGTGAACATAATTAAATCCTGGTGCTTATATCATGAAATGAATATATGTGTACGCTTACTTGTCATTTGTTTGTGTTGGATACTTGGATATTGTGCTGTATACTTCTCTGTGTATGTTGGATGGAAATAGAATGATACAGAAACCACCTAGGACTTGGGATATGATATGGTTATGATGAGTTTGAGAAGATGAGCTATTGACTGGTGGATGCTGGCCGGGCCTGCTCATCCCCAAGGCCGCTATCAGTCGGGTCAGGGCTGCGTGGTACAGACCAGTGACGGCCGGGCCCCTTGGATTGGATTTAAGAGATAGATTATTAGATTAAGAGAGCCATTATATGAGGATCGGCTCCCTCTGTTTGATTTTAGTGTGATTTCTGTGGACTGGATTCCATCCTTGTATGACTTGTTGTGATTGGATGTTGGGTGACATAATTGCATATCATGTATACATGTTTATATCTAGCTCACCAAGACTGTATATTAGTAGTATCATTCACTGAGTTGAGACGCTCACCCTTGTCTCCTTATTATTTTTCAGGTTACAGGTTGAGCCTCTTGTTGTAACTTTATCAAGTTGGTCTCTGTCTCCTTCTTCGACAGAGTACATGTAATATGTTGTTATTGTAATATTATAGTAGAATTCTGCAATTACAGTATTAGGGTTGGATTATGATATTATTGGAACTATTGGCTTATATTGAGGTTAAACTCTCTGCCGACAATGTTTACGACATTGATTATTATTATTGTAAATTATTATGGCACTGTTATGGAAATCTTTTATTGTGATATGATGATTGTTGAATAAATTGTCAGCAGATGGAGTAACAAGATAATTCATGATAATTATTTTATAATTATATGTTATACATCATTTTTTTTATTGGGAGTTTACTGTTTAGGCTGACTGTAGACATTGGTAGCCTTACGCTTTTCCGTGCCCCAATGCCGGTCATGTGCCTTGAATTTGGGTCGTGACAACATATAACTATTAGGTTTCTTAAATATAATATTTAGGTTCATTATATATCACATGCAGATTCTTATCTTTTACTGTCATATTTATGATTATAAATCAATACTAAATTGTCTATTTTTTTTTATTAATCAACAATTAGTTCTGTTACCTCAATTGAGTAGAATTTATAGCAAAGGGATTGATTAAGAGACAATTTCCAATAATATCATATTGGATTGCTCAACATGTGAGAGACAAATATAAAAAAGAATCGCAGATCCAGCTACTAATATGCACTTTTTAACTCGAAAATTCAAATTTTCTTCAATTTATTGAACAATATCTGTGTCTCTTAACATAAAACCTAAAAATACCAAAGTAATCGAACTAAAAAAAAATCAAAATTTTCACACAAATAGTATAAAAACTCACAAAAAAAAAGATTATGAAAGAAATATGAAGAAAAAGAAGACAGAAATAGCTTTAAGAAAAAAGAAGAACAAAGAAATTAAAACAATTTCAAAAAAGAAGAAGAAGAAGAAAAAGATCGATACGCTATTTTGATGAAAAAAAATCAAGCTTCCAAAAACAAGTCAAAGTCATATTAACACTTTTTTTTTTAAATAAAACGGTGAGTTTTGACTCGAGACCATGTTACTACATAATTCGAAGTCGATAATATAAATTGCCATATACACCCAATATAAGCAAGAATTATCCTCAAATTACATATTATAATCACTTAGAACTTTGGCCCAAAAAAAAAAATCACTTACTTAGAACGTCGAGATTTGGTATTGGTGAAGTTAGTAAAGGCACTTCTACTCACCTATGACTCTAATGTTTAACTTGTATTATGTACCTAGCAAAATAATTGGTGTCTCTTAGTAGTGTTTTAAGGATATAAATGAGTTAAGTCGTTTGCAAGCAACTCAGTATTAGGCTCAGTAAAAACTCATTCACTTTCAAATCACTTTATAAATGAGTCAAGTTTGAGTCTTATTTTAAAATTTGGTAAATAAATGAACCAAGTTTGAGTAAAGTGAAGCTTGGTTTGGCTCAATTAGGCTCGTGAATAAGCTCGCAAATAGCTCAACTAATAGGCTCGTAAACAGCTTTATTATTATTATTATTATTATTATTATTTTTGGCATTCCAAAAAATATAGTTTAACACTTTTATAAACCCTTTGCTAATTCAAATTGACTAAAATATATATACTCCTGATTAATATTACCTAATATTTTCATATTATATAAAATATATTTTTTATTAATTAATATCTTTGTAATACATATTATGCTCAATTTTATTATTGCATTTTTTCACTAATTGGATGTTTTTATTTTTATATTAGTTTGAAGTATTTTCATTATAGTTATTTTAGTAGAAATAAATATTTATAAAGTTGAGTATTTTAATAACTTATGAATAACTTTCATAATGAGTCGAGCTCAATTTTAACTCGATTAAAATTTATTAACAAGCCAAACTTAAATATAATTTTCAAGCTCAATTCAAAACTCGAGCTTAAAAAAAAAATCAAACCGAGTCTGCACAAGTTAAAACTCAGCTCAGCTTGACTCGTTTACACCTTTATAGTGTTTGTAGGATGTGTTTTATGAAAATGTTAACACCTAATTAGTGACCCTTATAACCAAATATGACAATTACTATACACCTAATAGCCTATTTTTTAATTAAAAAAATCATTTTCTTGTAAATTGTAATAAATAAAAGATTATGATTTAGAATTTTTGTTTTAATAATAATTAATTTTAGTCTTAATTTATTTGCTAATCCTAATCTTATTCACATTACTGATGGTTTTCCCTTTTTGATATTTATATATACACACACATATGTGTGTGTGTGTTGTTGGCGAGCTATAACAATCAATTTGAGAGATTTTAGGATATGATTTATTCCTATTTTCTGTATATATCCCAATTGTTATGGGATATGTTTGCAAACTTTTAAAATTAGGTCCATAATTATAGCTTTGCTCTTGTATAAATATGCATTTGTATATTGAAAGAAAGATATAATAATTATTTCTCATTCTGTTTAATATTAACATGGTATCAGAGTGAAGATCCTTGGAATCTCTTAGCTTGTTAACAAATTGAGAATTTGTTACTATAATAATAAGCAACTATTAGGTTGAAGAAGATGACAACCCCAACTGATCTAAAAGAACAAGGACAACAAAGTATTGTTACTCTCCTAGAAGATTTGAATACAAGAATGACTCAAGCCTTGACATAGAACTAGACCCAAACTCCAGTAGTTATAAACAATCCAGCCGCTAGATAGATTGGTATGGAACTCGATGGAACGAACTATGCTCTTTAGTCCTAGATTGTCGAGATGTATATCTCTAGCAAGGACAAACTAGGATACATCAATAGTGACCTACCTCAACCAGAACCTTATGATCCTACATTCAGAAAATACAGGACAGACAACTCTTTTGTGAAAGAATGGCTGATCAATTTAATGGACCCTTCCTTACTAAGCAATTTTATCCAATTCCCAATAGCCAAACAAGTATGGGACTGTATTGCTGCAACATATTTTGATGGGAATGACAAATCCAAAGTTTATGACTTGAAGAGAAAAGTATCATAGATGAGATAAAATAGGGAATCCATTGAGACGTACTACAATGGCCTTCAAGGTCTATGGAGGGAGATCAACTTTCGTCACCCAAACCCAATCGAATGTGCAAGTGACATAAAAAGGTATAATACTATCATTCAAAAAGACTGAGTTTATGCTTTTCTTGATGGATTAGATGATAGACTTGACAAGATTCGGCGTGATTCGCTACAACTTCGCCCACTATAGAACAAGCCTATGCCTGTTGAGCAATTTCTGCAAGTGCACAGGTCGTGAACAAGTAATATAGTAATGAAATAAGTGTCGATCCCACAAGAAAGGGTTGACAAGTACTAAAACTATTGAATATTCTATTATTTAGACTATCATACAAAAATCTTGTGATTTAAATTAAATTAGATATTTAGTGCTATTGCACAGTTAAGTAAAGTGTAAATAATTAAACTAAAAAAAAATACCTCAAGATAAATTCCCAGGTAAGTGGTGGGGTCACAACGGTTCCACTTAAAAATCACTTTTTTAGACAGAATATTATCAAGATAAGTAATTTAGTAGTACAATAATTTACTAAAACTATACCCAACAATAGAATAATTAATTACAAAATTTAAAAAAAAAAACTAATTCAATATATGTAAATCCTAGGATTTACATTTCATCAATTAATTACCTATAGTGTTCTTATACTTGCTTGGTTGATTTAATTTTATTAGAATTAATGATTAGATTTTCCCTTAAGTATGTGAAGTTCTCTCTCAAGATAAATCATAAGTATTTATGTTAACCTTATGTCTACTCTTGTGATCACAAGCAATTAATATAAACCCATTAAATTTTATGGAAATCCTTTTATCAATCAGAAAGGAGCATTCTTATCTCTAAACAACACATACCCTAGGTCTAATATCTTAATGAACTAATATTATGCTTCCACTCTCGCTACTTCACATAATATCTTTAAACATGTAAATAGTGATCAAGTATTCACAAGCATTAAGTCATAAAATAAAAGATTAATTCCAATAATCAAAATACTCAATCAATCAATCATAGAACACCATAAAATAATCAAGAGATTACATTTAAATCCTAGAAAAATAAATCTAGCTACTTATAGTTAAAAAGGAAGAAACAATTAAATTAACAATAAACATAATAACAACTTATAATTAAATTTAAGAATAGAGTTTAGAAAGAACTTGTTTTGGGATACAATCTTTGATGAACTCAAGCTTCCAAAAACTCCTCCTCTTGATCAAAAAAATGAAAAAAAAAATAAAACAAATCTACTCTAAGAAAGCATATGAAAATCTTTCTACATATTTTTTTTTAATGGATTTTTTTTATGCCATTTTTCTTTGCCAAGCATGGTTTTTGTAGGCATGTTTGATGGAAGAATTCAAGTTCCATTAAAATTCTTACATCAAAAATTCAACATTGATGGTTAGGTTAGCCACTAACCATTGAATTCCTTCATCAATATTCAAAAATGGTTAGGTTGTCTACCAACCATTGAATTTTGGCCACCAACCATTGAATTTATTTCTCATGAATTGAAAACTTGAATCATTACTTGCATCATTATTTTTATGACATCATCACCTGCATCATTTATTTTATTGCATCATTGTGACATCATTTTGATCTGCAAAAATAAAATAAAAATACTTAAAATATGTTATAATTTATTTATAAATTGTAGAACTATTTATTTCTCAAAATAAGTAATAATATTATTGTATTATCAAGAATTGAGCTAAAATTTAAATTTAAACACATAAAAATAACTCTAAAAATGTAGAGTTATCAATGCCTATGTCTAATGAGAACATATCAGACAATCAGTCATATTCTCACACAATGATAATGTTACTATTGTTGCTATGGTTTCTAGAGGTGATAAAATTGTTCCTTAACTCTAAGTGATGAAACAAAGGTCTCTTGAATCTGGTGGTGGAAAACTAAATTCTCCAAATAAGGCTAGAGGGCAAACTGAGAATGAAGAAAATCGCTGTTCTCATTATGGAAACTAGAAACATCTCGAGAAACCCACTTTAAGTTGCATGGCTATCCAGATTGGTGGCATGAACTTAAGGCTTGAAAACAAAAGGAATTGAAGGAATCAAAGGGAGGAACTACATGAGTAGCAATGGCTTGTACTTGACCTCTGTTGTCATTAGCTCCAATTGTGGAATCTGAACTTAAATAAACAATTGACTTCAAGGATTCAGGTAACAGCTATGCTCTACTAGTTTCTAATGAACAGAAACAAGATGACTGGACTATAGACTCTGGTGCAACAAACCATATAACATTCTGTCCAAATGATTTTGCCACTCATACAAAGCCACAAAGGACAAGTATCTCTAATGCTAATGGAGTCATGTACCCAGTCACGGGTGCTAGAATAATAGAGCTAACACCCTTAATTTCCTTATCCAACACTCTTTTAGTACCATCTCTTTCAAATAAATTATTGTTTATAGGACAAATCACTGAAGAATTGAATTGTGTAGCAGTAATGTTTCCAAAATTTTTCCATTTTCAGGATATCCTCACGAAGGAGATCATTGGGCTTGGTACTAAGAGAGAGGGGTTATATTATATGCATGATTTCAATTCTAGTAAAGCCAATCATATGAACCGTATGATTAATCAAACAGAAAAACAAATCTGGTTACAACATTTTCACTTGGGACATCCATCATTTAGTTATATGAAGCATTTATTTCCTAAATTATTTTTGAATAAAGATAGTTCAATTTTCAAATGTGAAACTTGCATTTTCACAAAAAGTCATCATGTACCTTTTCTTATTAGTCATAGTAAAAGTGATGTTCCTTTTGCTTTGATTCATTCGAATGTCTAGGTCCCATCTTCCATTATAATTATTCATGGTGTACGATGGTTTGTAACTTTTGTAGATGACTGTACCAAAATGACATGGCTTTACCTAATGAAGCACAAAGATGAGGTGTTCAAGGTGTTTTGTGCATTTCATGCTATGATTTAGAATCAATTCTCAGCCAAAATCAGAATTCTACGATAAGACAATGGAGGGGAATATACAAATCAAGATTTCATAAGATATTTTCAACAACATGGTCTCTTGCATGAATATTCTTGTAGTCAAATACCACAACAGAATGGCATGGCAAAATGAAAGAATCGTCATATATTGGAACCAGCTCGTGCTTTGTTGATTGGAGCAAAAGTGCCTAACCGTCATTAGGATAGTGCAGTTGTAACCGCAGTTCACCTCATGAATCGCATGTCTTTTAAGGTGTTGGGTTTTAAAACTCCCTTACAAGTTTTATTAGAACATGTTACACTACCATTTATACTCCTTATTCCTCCAAGGATATTTGGTTGTGTTGCATTTGGGCATCTCCACAAAAATCAATGAACCAAATTGGATCCTTATGCTATTCATTGTATTTTTCTGCGGTATAGTACAGATAAGAAGGGATATTACTACTATCATCCTTCTATAAATCAAACCTATATAACCATGGGTGTTACTTTCTTAGGACTAGAGAACTTCTACTCAACATCGATATCAACTTCTCCTCTTCAGGGGGAGACATGGGTAGAAGAGCAGAAGTGGTGGGAATATGTAGATGTTTCACTGATTAATGTAAAGACTATTCCAATAGATGTTTCACTGATTAATGTAAAGACTATTCCAAATATGGATATTGTGGGTCTAGGTGATGTAACAGAGGTGAATGAAAACAGACCAAGGATAATAGCAGATGTTGCCACAGTCAAAGATGCAATATCCGAAGGAGCATGTTTTATTCCTCATGATTTGGCGAGTTAAGAAACCCCTCTACTCCATGTACCAAATAATGATGATTCTTCGAATGAGAATATCCTTGAGATAAATTCCCTGCTCCATCCTCTATTCATGATTTGGAACATCTATTGCTCGTTATCACTTACTTTTCAGGCTTGATAAAGGCAAGCCCCCAGTTTGGTACTTACCTGACATTGAAAGAAAGCAATCAAAGTACCCAATTTCTAACCATGTGACCACTCGAACACTACCTAAACCACTCAAGAAATTCAGTGATGAATTGTCTTCTTGTACAATTCCAACAGGAATTGATGAAGCTCTTAGGGATCCAAAATGGCTCCAGACAATTGAAAAAGAGATGGAAGCTTTGTAAAAGAACAACACATGGGACCTTATTCCACTTCTAGGAGGAAAGAAAATAGTTAGGTGTAAGTGGGTATTCTCCATCAAACACAAAGCAAACGAGTCTGTTGAGCGATATAAGATGAGACTAGTGGCCAAAGGATACACCCAAACCTATAGAGTGGACTATCAAGAGACATTCTCTTCGGTGGCAAAAATGAATGCTGTATGGGTATTGCTATCTTTAGCTACAAACTTGAATTTGGCTACTTCATCAGTTTAATGTCAAGAACGCTTTTCTCCATAGAGATCTTAAAGAGGAAGTGTACATAAACGTCTGTGAAGCCTCGCTCGAGCACCGATTCGATCTGCTAAAGGGAATAAAAAATGCCCATTTGGGAGAAACATCATAATTGGAATCCGCTATGAGTTCAGAAAATTGTATTTTGTATGTTGTAATTAGCAAAAAGAGTTGCCACTTTAATTTTGTTTATTTTAGTTGGGAAAATTAAAGAAAAAACCCAATTTGATTGACTCTAAAATTATAATATTTATCCCAAGGAAAAGCACTAGTCCTCAAATTATCAAAGAGGGCTCGGAGACTAGGTTTTGGTTAAAACAATACAAAAAAAATTAGTTTGGCTTAAACACAAATAGCTTTTGTAAAAAAAAAATAATTTATGTATGTATGAACAGATATAATATAATGTATGAAACAAATATTACTCGCAAAATGCATGAAAAATATGAGATAATGACAATTATAAAATGCAAAAAATGAAGGAAAACTAGTTAAAATTATTACAAATTAAAATATCAAAATCAAGGGATCTTTTCTCTAGCCCTTATGGGTTCTAGAAAAAGCACACATTCCCCAAATATAATCTAAATAACTAAAGTAAGAAAAGAGTAATGAAACAATAATAATAAAAAGAACTAAAATTTTGACTTTTATTTAAGAAAAATAATTTCAATCCTAAACTATGTGAAGAAGGTGATAGGGGGGAGAGTTGGTTAGTTTTAGTGGAGTTGAATGCCTTTAGAGATGGCAAGCCTGCGTATCCCTTTAAATGGGAATTAAACCCCATGCAATTCTTCCTTCTGGCCAAGGAGGGGTTTTTAAGTCATTACCTTTGTTATCATGTTTTGATTGATTTTAAGGGCTTAGGGATTTGTTAATTAGACCAATTTTTAATTAACAAAAATTAGATTTTTTCAGATTTAGACCTTGAAATTGGAATTGAAAAAGGAAAAGGAAAGAACTTTTACCTTTGGCTTTCTGTGGTGAGAAACGTAGGGAGCGAGTTTGGCACCGGATCTAAGTTCCACCTTTCCTTGGGGATGGCACGAGTACTCCTTTGGAAGAAGAACTCTTGAACAACACAAACTCTTCTCGGAGGGACTTGGACACCTTTGCTTCAGAACCACGAATTTCCTTTTGAAAGAAATAACTTGAGTTGCACATTTTCTTAATTAAAAAGCTTAAAGATAAGGTTTAAGGTAATTAAAAGGCTTATGAATAGGATTTTGAGATGATTTAGAAGCTTATAAATAAGGTTTTATGTGATGGAGGAGATTTTGAAATAAGGTTTTAGAGATTTGGAGGTTTAGAAAGAGGGTTTTGATGATTGAAAAACTTAGGAATAAGGTTTAGAAAGCTTTAGGGAGAGTATAGAAGCATTTATTTTTGTGTCCAAGTTGTTAGGAGGTGCAAAGTATTTATAGGGAGGGTGTAGAGGCTTAAAAGGGTGATTTTTTTAGTGTGGGATTCTGTCAGAATACGCTGCGGTAATAGCAAAGGGCTTTGCGATAATCGCAGGCCTGGCTGCTGTAGCTAATTGGCTACTGCAGGGACCTATGCGGTAACTGCAGTGGAGGTCACGGTAACCACAGCCGGTTGCTAGTTGCTGCAATCAGCTTGCAAGTTGTTGTAGCTCATTTTTCAGCTCATTCTCATCCGTATTTAATCCGATTTGAGCCCAATCTGATTATATAGGTTCGTAATCAAATATCAGTTATTTGGAGGTGCAAAATAGAGGGTTCACAGCTGCCTCCCTTATTAGACTCGGCTGGACAGAAGGTCGGGTCAAATAAGTGTGAGCGAGGGAAATTCTAAAAGTTTTTAGATGACTGAGGATCTTGGTTAGCTTTAAGATTTATGTTGAGGTGCCAAGTTTGTTTTTGGGATTTTCTGAATTCGTTTGGACTATTTTCAATTTTTTTAGACATTTTGAATTTCTAAACTTTCTGTAATTACGGAAGATTTTGGATTTCAATTGAGTTACTTTTTGTTTTGAGAAATAGATAAAAATCTTATAGACCTATCTGTTTGGATAAAACTGAATTCAAACTTGTAATGGGTTTGTTATGGTGAAATATGGTGACTTAGCTATGCGAACCAAAAGAAAATGATAAGGTAGGGCCCACAGTTCTTTCTATAAATACCCTCCTTTCTTCATTCATTCTCACTATTTTCAACTTCCTCTCTCTCTCTCTCTCTCTCTCTCTCTCTCTACTTATACGCTTTCTCTCTAAAACTCTTTCACGAAGATGGCTTCCTCAACTTTAAGGCATGTGAGAAGTTATTCTCCGCCCCGAGGTGATGCGAATCCTGAGGTTCTATTGCAGGAGCCTAGAGATCATGCAAACTTTACTAGCAGTATGGAGGTATTTATTCTCTTTCTTGCACTTAGATTAGTTCTATAAAAGCAATAGAAATAATATGATGCAGCTTGATTCATTATGCAGTGATGATTTCTTTTCTTTTTCTCTTTTTTTTTTTTTTAACAACTGACACTTTATGATAATTAAGAAGAATAAAATAAAATAAAATAGAAAAAGTGAAGAAAATCCTAGTTTCTTTTGCATGCAAAAATTTATTTTCTATGTATTTTATACAAAGTCATGTGACTTGAGATTGAGGAGAGGTAGAGGTAACCTGGTGAAAGTTGCTACTTATTTGAATTGCCATCCCGATGTGCGAGCTATGATCAAGCCTTCTGGTTTGCTTGGTCTACTAGACTTGGACTGTTCTTGCCAGGGCGATTGTGCCTTATTATAGGCTTTGGTAGAAAGGTAGTGGGACACCACTAATACTTTCCATTTCTCATGTGGGGAGTTGACGGTGACTCCTATAGATCTCCGTTTGCTTGTTGGTTTGCCTTTTTGATGTCGGGCTTCAGACTCTTATGGTTCCTAAACCACACTAAATAGTCAAAGGATGACTAAGCTATTGGGTTTTGACCCTCCTCACACTGATGTTCATGTATTGATAGTCTGACTTTAGAACCGGATTAGAGATTTAGATCAATATGGGAGCTATACCATTAAGTAGGCAGCTCATTTATGCCTTATAATGATTTTGGGTTGCTCCATCTCTCACATGAGGAGAGACACTATTGACTTCAGCATCTTGGCTTCATTGGAGGACTTGACCTAGATCTCTAAGTATGATTGGGGAGGTGCCACTTTGTGTGTAATGTATAGGGAGATGTCTGATCTCTCCCAAAATGGTTTCTCTAGCCTCGGTGGTACACATATTATTTAGGAGTTGAGCATGCGTTCTTTTCTCATTTTTTCTTTCTTTCTTGTACTTCTTATTATCTTGACTAACTGCTATCTATTTTTCAATACTGGGCTTATGAATAGTTTACTCAAGTATCTCCTCCCTTAAGAAACTTGGTTCCTAATAAAGTGCCCTAGGGGTACTTATGGATTTATGGTAACCACAGCCGCTTTGATAGGATGGGTTTTGCTGGTTATCAGACCCATTTTAGTCAATTAGGTGTACACCAAGTATTTGTCCTACTAGTTTGCTCTCTGTTGCTTTTAATTATTTCAGACTTACTTTCTGTTTTGTAGGTCCAATGGAATTCCTATCAGGATCGCTTGTCACCATCAGTAGAGTGGATGGGTTCCAACTATGTGCTTTCATCATGCAGACTACTTCTCTGCTTCAGGGATGAGAGAAGATATTACCTTAGGGAAAGAGTCAAAGGGCAGATTACTAGTGATAGGGTTATGCCTTGACCTCATCCGGCCGACATGACACACGGGTCAAGTATTGTGGATGATGAGGCGTTGTTGGCAAGCCTCCCTTATGACCACTTCTTGGATTATGATGCAGATTATGAATACTTCTATTAGGCTTCCCTGATGACTGGTACCATCCCTAGGCTAGATTCTGGTTTTTATCCTAGGAGATCAACTACTGTTCTACCCAGACCCCTTCCGTTATGGACCCTTTGAATAGAGCGAGGGGTTACTCTTACTCCTATTACTGCTGTACTTGACCCTAAAACAGCTTCAGAATCATCTGGTGGTAATATTTGGCATCACAGTTTATGGTCTTTTACATGTTGTCAATACTTTTCTGTTGAGCAGGGGTAGCTGGATGAGTATGATTCTTCTGTGGTGATGCCTTTTAGATGGCCTGAGGTTCCAGCAGATACTTCTAAGGTAGGTTGTTTTGATTCTACCATGACTTTAGATTTTTGTTTAGTTGTTTGATTTTTTTCACCTTGTAGGTGCTTGTGGATTGGGCTCGTGAGGCCTAAAGGGTGATGGGTCATCTTACTACTACTCTGTCATTTGCTTTGACTCGAGCAGAGCTGGGAGGCAGCAGAGATGTTGGTAGAGGTAGAGGTGTTAGTGGTGATGAGGGAGATGAGTCTCCATGTGAGCAGAGGAGGGAGAGGCGCAGACATCGTTAGACGCTCTGTTATCCTTCCTTTGAGTTGTTGGTTTTATGGATGATATGTATAGATGTAATGGATGTTCTTTCTAATGTGTTGTTATGACATGTATGGATGTTTTTCCTAAATATAATTTTATGACATGTATGGATATTTCTCCTAAATGTGATGTCATGAACAGTTTTTACTTGTTATCAGATGCACTTTTATCCCTACTCATTTATGTGTAATATGCATGAATGCAATTCTTAAATATAACTGAAATAGGATTTCAAACTTTTTTTTTGAGCTAAGAAGTCTTGCGGTAATTTTGAATTTGCAAAATAGAGATGGAAAAGGTATCGCGGCAACTTGGTAGATTTTGTGGCAGCCGCAAAAGGCCTGCGGCAACCGTAGGCATCCCTACGGTAGCCAAAATGGTTACCGCAAAGAGGCTACAACAACCACAGGGAAGGCTACAGTACCACAATTTAGGGAGGGCTGCGGCAGTGCGATCTGTCTTTGATTCTAATTTTTCTTAATTTTCTGCTATTTATAGGCTTCTCCACTTTTTAAAACTTCATTCCATTAACCTTTGAACACTTTTCAATACTTTTAAGCATCTTTCTTTGCTTTTTTCAGCAATTCAATTTTTTTTCTTGAAATGGAGCCCTATTTCAATCATACAATATTCCTATGATGCAAGAATCTTACTACAATGGAAAGAATAAATTTTAGAAAAATATGGAGTAAGTGCTATGCCCACTTTGAGGGGAATAAAAATTGATTGGGATTTTTTGCGCGCCTATATACGTTTGGGATCTTACTGCCCATGTCTTCAGGTTTGGGGCAAACATGGAAAAAATGTGTCCTACTTTTGAGGAATTTTCTGTGTTGCTCATATATGATCCTAGGGCTCTTTTGGCTACTCCTGTCAAGAGGGTGGGTTATTTTAACTCCTTTAGAAGGCTTGTGGATCTAACTGAGGAAGTGGCTAGTCCCATGATAGTGGAGGATTGGGTAGACTTAATTGCTGTAATTGCGAAATTTTCTGATCCCAAAGACTTTGAAGATGATCAGTGGTTTCATTTAAGGATGCGGGCTCTTTCTTTTTTTCTGACTACCGGATATATTTTCGTGAGCCCTACTGATTGGGGTGATGCTAGGGTTGCTAATTTGATTCCTCATATGGAAGAGGGAAGATCTGTTGCTGCCATTATACTTGCTAAGACCATTATAAGTCTGGATAGGGCGTACGATTCGAGTAGTCCATGCACTATTAGCCCCATTATCCTTCAGGTTTACTTTTAACTTTTCTATTTTTCTTTCATCCATTTCATCCTTCTTTTCCTTATTTTATTCTTTCTCCTAGATTTAGTTGAGAGACCATCTTCGGATAGTGTCTCCTCTTGTTAAGGCAGATTACTATACTTCCTGGTATAGGACTCATACTATTGTGATTAAAAAGGACTCTAAAAGGGAAAGGCTCAAATGGCTTCTTAAATTGGATTCTGATGAGTTGCTTTGGAAATGTGAGTGGTATAAGATAGATCGGTTCAAGACCATGACTTTTGGTTACAGGATTGTTTATCTTTTGGGTTTGAGGATGGTCACATTTTATCAGGCTACTAGAGTTATGCGCTAGATGGGCCATAAGCAAGGCATGCCCCCAGATGGTGCTTTGTTTCGTTCTGTCCTTATTGCTGAGTTTGTTGCCCAAGCTGTTAGGAATGGATGGGTGAGAGGTTTTCATTTTGTTCATCCTTCTCACCATTATAACAATAATTTAGAGTATATCAATTGGTGGATATTAAACTCATGACGATTTGAAAAAGCTAGGAGAGTTGCAATGATTGAGGAGATAGAGGAGAATGAAGATAAGAGTCATAATTGACTTTTTGTCCTTTTTTTTTTTGTTATGATTTTTAGGAAGGCTTTTGGCTTGTGAGATTGATTTAATGGCTTATGTCTTTTATTTTCTTTTTTAACGTTCCAAAAATTAAATGAGATATCTTGTTTGTTTCTTTTTTTTTTTTTTTTTTTGATGCAAATAAGAGCCAAACAAATATGTAGTTATGAACCCTCAATTTTACACCCTTAGCATCCAATCGCAGCTTTAGCACTTACTGAATTTAATGCATCGCGCGAAGCTATTACGATGGTCCTGCTAATCGGTCAGCAGGCAGGGGCTGAAAGAAAATTTTTTAGCCTTCAATTACATTGCCACCAGATATCCAAAATTCTCAAACTTTATATCAACAACCAATATAAAAAAAAAAAAAAAAAAAAAGCCGGTCAGCATTCCCACCAAGACACCAGTGGCACCGTCGACCTTGCCGGGGGTGCCTCCCAGAGGCCTGGTGGCGCAGGCCTATCCTTCGGTGGCGCCGCCCAGACTTCTCGCCTGCAGTCCCCAATATACCCCCAATATGATTTTTCTGCCTTTTTCTAGCTTTACCCTTTTGGTCTTTTCACTTTTCCACTTCCTAAACTACCCTCACTCACTTTTTCTATAAATAGCCCCCTCACCTTTCATTCCAAGATACCTCTTGAATTTGAGTAGATTGCTATCCTCAAATTTCTCTCAACTTCTCCCTCCAATCACTCTCTAATTAATTAATTAATCTTTTTAATTAATTAATTACCTCACCTTAACTAAGTTAATTAATCTTTTTAATTAACTAAAACTCTTTTTTTTTTAATTAATCACTCAATTAATTCATTAATTAATCTTTTTAATTAATTAATTAATCACTCTTTTTTCAAAATTATTCATTTTTCCAAAATCAAATTAATCATTTTCCTTAATTCACCCTTCCGCCAAATTAATTAATTAATATTTTTAATTAATTAATCCATCAATCCTTTTTATCATATTAATTAGTTAATTAATCATTTTAATTAATTAATTAATCTCTCAATCAAATCAATCACCCGGTCTCGATAAAACAGAATTTCGGTCCGGTAAAACCCTCCACCCACCAAAAATCAAGGTATCAGCCTTTTTCTCTCAAATCCAAATCCAAATCAATCAATCTGATCAATCTCTAAACCCCTCCACTTAATCATGGGATGAATTACGTGGATTTTGATCCTCATTCGATGGGGTACGTAGGCACGTTTGGAATCTAAATCTAAATCTCAAATCCAAATCCCAATCAATCTCCTTTTCTCTCTTTTTTTAATTAATGTATTTTATGAATGTCTCATTTTAATTTTCTCATTACACTCATATCATATTAATGCATATTACTTACAATTTTCATTTTATAAATGTCATTCATGAAATCTAACTTTCAAGTCAAATTAAACTTAAAATTCAAATTTACATTATTTAAAACTAAAAACATAGTCCCCAAATTCAACTTAGTTCGAGATTAGTGATTTTTATCCTTGGGTAAATTAATTGCAAAATTAACAAATTGAAGTCAACTGGGTTTTTCCTTAATTTTTCCTATTTAAAATAAATTAGGGTGGCGACTCCAAAAAATCATTTTCAAAATCAACTAAATTCGAATCTGAGGGTTACATCGTGAGTCTAAACTCGAATGAGCATCCCTGTTTCCTCTAGCAAATCGGGTCGGTGCTCGGTCGAGGCTTTACAGCTGGCGACTTCGCTAGGGACTGATTGCCACCTTTTTTTTCAATAAAAAGGAAAATAAGAGGATTACTATTTGGTTAAGGAAAAGTTTCTCCAAAATAATCTCCTTTTGGCTCATTAAGTATAACTTGACTTTCATAATAAAGGCTCATTGCCTAAACCTTAGCTTTAGAAAAACTTTTGGATGGCAAGTAGTATTGGCTCGACAAGTCTCTTTGAGTATGTTGGGAGATAGAAAAAGCATTCCATCTCGCGATGAATCCCCAGTCATTTCAATGGTGTAACGAGCAATCAGTACTGTTCGACCCATGCGAGGCTTCTTACCTCACATGTGGTTAGGTATATCGATACTCTAGTAGGACGAAGACCCTTAAGTCAAACCACCCTTCACCCTTGTATATATAATCATCCTAACCTTTGACCTTATGCTCCATGTACCGTAACAATCGATACTCTTGCATATTTATGAAACCTTTTTCAGTATCCATCATGCCATGATCATGTATACACAACATGAGAAGCTCAATAAGGTCAACCCTCAAAGACCCAAACCTGTAGTCCATTACCCCAAAGCACCTCACACACTCACCTTGTCAACATGTAAACCTGGTGACCAAATATGTGAAAGGAATCTTTTTTCCAACACACCTTCACATTCATACATTTTTTCCTTAACAATTATGTTTTCTTACCCCTATTTATATTTGCTTTCTGTTTCAAGGTACCAATGGCCAATACCTTCAACTTCAATCAAGATGCCATGAGTGCTTTTTTCACCAGCCTCCTTAAGAAACAAGAGGAAACTTTTCAAGCTGTACTCACCACCGCCTTTTAGACCCAAGTTGAAACTTTCACTAATTCTCTCAATGTCCAGTCTGCCACCTTTACTGATGCCCTCAACTCCTAATGCCAGTCCGTCATCAATGAGGTCAAGGAAATGACCAATGCCACTGTCACTCCCCCTCCTACTCGTGTTGAGCTTGCATCTACTCAAGCCAGGACTAGCCATATTCCTACTTTTACTCCTCCTATTATCAATCTCACCGATAAAGAGAAAGCACCTGAGACTCCAACCTTTCTTAACATGGACTTAAACACAATCGCTTCCTCTCCCACTATGAATCATTTTCAAAGTGGAGATTTCTCTAGCTTTCCCGAAGCTAAGAAATTGATGGAGAAAATTGAGGTCATGGAAAAAATGCTCAAGAATGTCAAAAAGCACGAGGACATGATAGATGTTGACTCTTTAGCTCTCTTCCCAAATGCACGAGTTCCACCGAAATTTAAAATGCTAGTCATGGACAAGTTTAATGGCACCATATGTCCCAAAACTCATCTCAAGATGTATGTGGATGCCATGAGACCTTTCGGTGTGGATGACGAGCTCCTTGCTTAGTTATTCCAATAAACCTTGACCGGAGCAGCTATTAAGTGGTTACTAGATCTCGACAAAAATCACAAGAAGACTTGGGATGACATATGTAGTGCATTTGTCAAGCAATACCACTATAACATTAAGATGGATGTCACCCGTTGAGATTTGGAAACCACCAAACAAGGGCCAAGAGAATCCTTCACTGCATTCCTTACAAGGTGGAGGATAAAAGGCTCAAATTGTGAACCATCCATCTGAAGTAGAGCAAATTGACATCATGGTCAAGAACCTCCTCCCCTAATATCAGGCTCATCTACAAACATAGTATCTCCCTAGCTTCAAAGCTCTCATTGCCACTGCTACCAAGATCAAGGATTTGATTCAATCAGGATGAATCAAGGATGAATCCTCTAGATATCACAAGAACACCACCAATACCACCCAAAGAGAGGGAGAGGTAAATGTTGTGTCCTGTCACAAGCCGATGAAGTTAGAAACAAGGATGACTTTTTCTAAGCTGGGCATGCCCCTTAGCGTTGTTTACAAGAAAGCCTTAGAGGCTAATATGGTCAAGCCCTTAGATCCATGACCTCCTCCAAACCCCTTGCCCAAGGGTTATAATGCTAATGAGCACTGCAACTTTCATCAAGGGTCAGGGCACAAAACTGATGCATGCCAGGTTCTGAAGCATAAAATCCAAGACCTCATTGATAGTGGAAACATCATTGCTCCTAAACCCAAAGTCTAGCATAGCCAAACTCATCCAACTGTCTCAAGCCTCACCCAATAACTGGTATTTTGAGAAAAGTGCCAATACTATTGTGCCCCTATCCAAGCCCTCCAGGTTCATGTCCGAGTCGTTTGAGTTCATGACTAAGTCACTCGAGTCAGAGTCTATGTCAGAGTCTTTTGAGTTTGTTTTCTATTAAATTTTTCTTTTTAAGTCTATCAGGTCTTGTCCTTCTGAGTTTATATTTTGCCTTCTAAGCTTATCCTTTAATGTACTCATGATGGGACTCTTTTTTTCAGTAATAAAAGTTTGAACTTTTTAATTTGCTTTAATTTTTTCTAATCATCTTTAAGTGGGACATCTTAAAAAAAAAAAAAAAAGAACAAAAAATGAAAAATACAAAAAAAAATCAACTAATTATGGCACAAAAAAAAAAAATCTCATACATTGCATCTGCATGACAATAGTGAAAAAGATCATGAGTTATTATATACAAAGACAAGGACATGATACGGATACTCCAAGCATCACAATTTATAAGATCTTAACCTACAAGAAGCCTATCGAGAAGAAGCTGTGGAGAACAAAGACAAAGTAGGAAGATCGTATCCGACAGAGGCATTATCTTCACGGACGTGGACGGAAGTGAATTCTCCCATCTTGGCAACTCGGATCAACTGAAAAGATACATCATCCAAAGATGACATCTGCATTTCATTTCTGTTTCTCATGCATATGTAATTAGAACTTCATGGACCTGATTCTCCCTAAAAGAAATAACTGACAGAAAAGTGATGTAAGGAATATGTAGGCAGCCCGATTCAAGTGCAGTCCAAATCATAATACAAGATATTTTGTTTGCATCGCATTCTCATTTTCTTTGTGCCTAGTACATCATTCACTTGATTCTTTTGCTTAAAAAAAAAAAAAAGAATGCTCGCTAAGCTGAAAATCTGAAAGGGTGGCTTAGGCAGAAATTAGAGCAAAAATAAAAGATGTCTCATTTAGTAATGATCAAATCTTATAAAATACAAACCCATCATAAAGGATATCCCTTTCATTATTGTCTATAGCTTATCCTATTTCGTATAGTCCTGTCAACCTATAATTACTTCAAAAAAAAAGGAAAAAAGGTCATGTCTGAAGTCATGGTCTAACTAGTCTTCCTCTACCTCTTAAGATGCAAATCTCTCGTATCCTCATCGGAGTCAAAGTCTATCGCAATCTTCTTTTTTTGAGTCATTACTACAATCTATGATGTTGCAATTCTAGTAGATCCTCGAGTCTCCTTCAAAGATTGAGTCACCCCTCTGTCTATGCTATAGTCCTCTTACTACTAATGGCTCCTCATATAGCCTCTCCTTCCTCAACTATTTCATCCTCTATTCCTCTCAGCAGGGCAACCTGATACTCTTTCTCAATTGACCAAACCATCTTTATCAACTACCTAGTATACTCTCAGTGGTCCCATGTGAAATCCTAAAATAAACAGCATGATAACCTCTCAGCCAACCAACACCTGATAACTCTGGCAATGGGAGCTATGATCTGCACAAACTTTAAGAAGAAAAAAAACTGGGGGCACATCATGAGTCTGCCTCATTTGCCTTAAGACCCTCATCCCCTAGTGCAAAGTCATTCAAATCAAGCCCAACAGGCAAATCACTTGACACCTATGGCCTCCAATCATAAGAGATCTAATCCTTTACTATTAGCAGTCCACCAGGGGTAAGTTGCAAGAAACCATCTTATTTGACCTCTGATTGAGTCTCAGTAAGGCACATGCAGACTGAAAAGCAAGGGCTACTACTTGAAAATGATCCATCAACCATGTTTTCGAGATAACCTAAAACTTGAAATAGACATCCACAAAGCACCCAAAGCATAAAGGATAAGAATAGATAAAATTTTCTCATTGGAGAATAACTGGCAAGACAGTTCATCTCTCTAAATCCTTAACAAAGTAACTGAGGCTCATCAGTGTCTTTGCCAGTATAGCTCTAACCATAAAATGCCTTTGTTCCATCTGCCACTGTGGCATCACCCCAATCAACAAACCCGTAACTCACACTCAAACAAAAAATCAAGGCCCTCATGTTAAGCCTCTGCACCCCTCATATCCCTTTGGTCAACAAAATCATGGAACTTCTCAATCACAGTGGTCAAATTTACTTTACCATCACCAATCATCATCTGGCTTGCAACATCCTGAGGCAAGTCAAAAACTCCTGAAAAATTCAAAAAAATGCAAAACTTTGAACTATGGCACCAACAAAGTTGCTTGAGTCATAGCCAAGCCATATTCCCTATCTCCTTGAAATAGGCACAACTCCTTCTCAGTAGTACCAAAACAGAAACCATGGGCCACCAGATTCTAAAATCTGAAGCAACCCCTTGAACTCCTCGTAATACCACTATGGCAACCATCTCATACCAACCCAAGTTGAGTTCCTCATCCTTGTCGAGTTCCTGAATCCATAATTGCATGTCTCCACAGGACAAAAAGGTTAGATAAAAAAATTACATTCACAAAGTAAATGGGTGAATCCACCCTCATGCACCTATGCAACCATTCATTATAAGCACCATTACAAATCATGCACAGCATAGAAGTCAAACAAAAGGTCCATGAATTCTGAAACATGCATGCATCATCTGCGTACTAGCATCTATGCAATCATCTGCAATCATGCATAAGCTGAGCCAATAGCCTCATTGACATCTCCTAGAGCTGACCAGTACTTTCTCAAAACTTTGACACCTCCTAAAAGCTAACCTATGTTTCTTTTAAGCTAAATGATACCTTTCCATATCTAATCAATAAGGTGTGACTTCCAAAGTCTCTTTACTCCCAACAAAGTTCCATTGAGCTTTCTGAAAGGCCCAACCCATTACATTTAAAAGCCCAAGTTTCTTTGGCACAATCAAAATCTTGTCAGAATCTCTAGAGCTGACTCGCCATAGGTCGATGCTCCCCTTTCACTAAAATATCTTGTCCAAAATTCTCTTCCACACATAAATGTCTAAAAACGGTCACCTAGACATCCATGTGGTTCTTTTTTTCGTCTCTTTTATCTAAATCTATAAATTTCATCTATAAATGTCTAGAAACGATTACCTAAACATCTATATGGTTCCACTTTCCACCTTTTTTTATCCAAATCATCTTTACCTCTAACATTAAGGTCAAACAGATAGCCTTGATTGAGATTTACCCAAATCTTTTTTAAGGTTGTACAGATAGTCTTGATTGAGATTTACCCAAATTTTCTTTACCTCTAACATTAAGGCTGGACAAATAGCCTTGATTAAGATTCACTTCAAACCTTCCTTATCTCCAACATTAAGGCCAATAGATAGTCTTGATTGAGATTTACCCAATATTTTTTACATTAAGGTTGAACAGATAGCCTTGATTAAAATTTACCCAGATCATCTTTACCTCTAACATTAAGACTGGATAGATAGTCTTGATTGAGATTTACCCCAAACCTTCCTTACCTCTAATATTAAGGCCAAACAGATAGCCTTGATTGAGATTTACACAAATCTTCTTTACCTCCAACATTAAGGCTAGACAGATAGCCTTGATTGAGATTTACCCTAGATCATTTTTATCTCCAACATTAAGGCCAGATAGATAGCCTTGATCAAAATTCACCAAGCCTTCTTTATCTCTAACATTAAGGCCGAACAGATAGCCTTGATTGAATTCATCAAACCTTCTCTATCTCCAACATTAAGGCCAAACGGATAGCCTTGATTGAAAATCACCAAACCTTCTCTATCTCCAATATTAAGGCCAAACAGATAGTCTTGATTGAGATTCGCCTCAAACATTCTTCATCTCCAGCATTAAGGCCGAACAGATAACCTTAATTGAAATTCACCAAATCTTTTTTTATCTCCAACATTAAGGTCAAACAGATAGTTTTGATTGAAATTCACCCAACTTTCTTTGTTTTATAATATTAGGGCCGAATAGATAGCCTTAATTGAAATTCATCAAGACTATTTTCGCAACCGACGTTAAGACTAAACAGATAGCCATTGATAAAGTTTCATTTATCCTAGAGATCCTCCTCCTAAAGGACATGACAAGAACACACAAGCCTAGAGTTTGACATAGCACCTCTTTTCAATGTTCACTGTCATCAGAATCACCTTTTGTTCAAAGCCAATTCTGATGGGGGGCCAACTGTGAACCCTCAATTTTACACCCTCAGCATCTAACCGCAACTTTAGCACTTACTGAATTTAACGTGGTGCGTAGAGCTATTACGGTGATCCTACTAACTAGTTAGCGAGCAGCATCGAAAGAAAATTTTTTAGCCTTCAATTACATTGCCACCAGACATACAAAATTTCCAAACTTCATATCAACAACCAATATCTATCAGCATGTCCACCGAGGCACCGATGGTGAGCCGCCTGAGTCGCCGGTGATGCCACCCAGACTACCCGCCCGCAGTCCCGAAAATACCCTCAATATGATTTTTCTGCCTTTTTCTAACTCTACCCTTTTGATCTTTTCACTTTTCCACTTTCTAAACTACCCTCACTCACTTTTTCTAGAAATAGCCTTCTCACCTTTCATTCCAAGACACCTCTTGAATTTGAGTAGATTGTTATCCTCAAATTCCTCTCTTTTTCTCCCTCCAATCACTCTCTAATTTATTACTTAATCTTTTTAATTAATTAATTACTTCACCCTAACTAAGTTAATTAATCTTTTTAATTAACTAAAACTCTTTTTTTTAATTAATCACTTAATTAATTAATTAATTAATTAATTAATCTTTTTAATTAATTAATTAATCATTCTTTTTTCAAAAATCATTCATTTTTCTAAAATCAAATTAATCATTTTCTTTAATTCACCATTTCTCCAAATTAATTAATTAATCTTTTTAATTAATTAATCCGTCCATCCTTTTCATCATATTAATTAGTTAATTAATAATTTTAATTAATTAATTAATCTCTCAATCAAATCAATCACCCGATCCCGATAAAAAGGAATTTCGGTCCGGTAAAACTCTCTACCCACCAAAAGTCAAGGTATCAGCCTTTTTCTCTCAAACCCAAATCAAATCAATCAATCTGATCAACCACTAAACCCCTCCACTTAATCGTGAAACGAACTACGTGGGTTTTGATCCCCATTCGATGGGGTACGTAGGCACATTTGGAATCTAAATCCAAATTTCAAATCCAAATCCCAATCAATCTCCTCTCCCCTCTTTTTTTTATTTTTTATTTTTTATGAATGTCTCATTTTAATTTTCTCATTACACTCATATCATATTCATGCATATTACTTACAATTATCATTTTATAAATGTCATTCATGAAATCTAATTTTTCAAGTCAAATTAAACTTAAGAGTCAAATTTACATTATTTAAAACCAAAAACTTAGTCCCCGAACTCAACTTGGTTTGAAATTAGTGATTTTTATCCTTGGGTAAATTAATTGCAAAATTAATAAATTGGAGTTAACTGAGTTTTTCCTCAATTTTTTCCATTTAAAATAAATTAGGGTGGCGACTCCTAAAAATCATTTTGAAAATCAATCAAATCCAAACCTGAGGGTTCTATCGTGAGTCTAAACACGAATGAACATCCCGGTTTTCTCTAGCGGACCTGGCCGGTGCTCGGTCGAGACCTCACAGTAATACATAATGAAATTTTATTGATAATTTGGACCAAACCCATACGGGTCACCTACGTATCTCCTTACAACAATTTCATCATCATCATTTTTTCTTTTATGGAGAATTAGGTCCATGTAGTTCTTGTCTTTATATGGATGTAAATGCAATGCATGAATTATAAGGGTGTTTATGCAAAATATATCTTGAGCTGATCCATATTGCATGGGCTTGAAAACTCTATGCCGTCCAAATCCATTAAGATGGCTACTCCTCTATATAGGACCTTCCTTACCATGAATGGACCATTCTAATTGGGTCTAAATTTTCCCCTTGGGAATAGGAGCCCTGATTTCTTTTAGAATAAGGTCGCCTTCTTGTAGTCCTCTGCATCTGACCTTTTTATTGAAATGCCTTGCCAATTTATACTGGTAACTTTGAATTCGATATAAGGCATCCATCCTTTTCTCATCAATGGCATTGAGCTGTTCATAGTAGCTTTTCGCCCATTCTACTTCGTCCAACTGACTCTCTTTCATGATCCGAGTTGATTTTATTTCCATCTCGATTGGGAGGACTGCTTCCATTCCATACACTAGGGAGTATGGTGTAGCACCGATTGGAGTGCGTACTGAAGATCTGTATCTCCATAAAGCAAAAGGTAGATGTAGATGCCAATCTTTATGGTTGTCAACCATCTTTTGAAGTATGTTCTTGAGAGTCTTATTTGTAGCATCTACTGCACCATTTGTTAGAGGCATGTAAAGATAAGACCTGTGGTGTTGAATTTTCTCCTTTTTCAGTAGTTGGGTGACTTCTTTTTAAAAGTGGGATTCATTATCGGTGATTATTTCAAAAGGGACTCCATACCTACAAAGGATGTTAGTATGAATAAATTAAGCTACTCATTTAGAATATAACACTTGATAATATGCAGCTTCAACCCATTTGGAAAAGTAATCAATTGCCACCAGGATGTATCCATCTGTGCTTGAGGATTTTGGGCTTATCTTCCCAATGATGTCGAGGCCCCAAGTAGCAAATGGCTAAGGTGTAGTGATTAGTGATAAGGGTGCAAGAGGTTGTTTATGAAGCTTAGCATAAACTTGACATTTATGGCATTTTTGCATGCGCTTAGCACAATCCTCATTCATGGTAAGCCAGAAATATCCTTGGTTCGTGATTTTGCAAGCCAAAGCAATACCATTCATGTATGGGCCTTCGTCACCACCATACATCCATTCCATTATCTATTGGGCTTCTTCTTCAATGACACATCTTAGGTGGATGTTATCCCAAGTCCGTTTGTAGAGCACATCCCCATTTGGAATGAATCCCTTGGATAACTACCTCAGAGTCCTCTTTTATGTTTTAGAGGCCCTTTCAGGATAAAGCCCATTCTTGATATAATTGAGAATATCTCAAACCATGGTTTACTATCAATGACTTGCATATTTAAACAATGAGTTATGCATCCTAGTTTATGCTTCACTTTAATTGATTAGTCTGATTATGAAGCCATTGCTTATATCAAGCATTGAGGTGAGTGTTGCCAAAGCATCAGCAAATCTATTCTTTGTTCTTGGGAGATAATGGAAGGATAATTCATAGAAGTTGGCTACCAACTCATCTAGGCATTTATGGTAAGTAACCAAATGCTCTTCTCTTATTTTCCATTTTCCTACAACTTAGAACACTATAAGATTTGAGTCTCCATAAATCTCAAGATGCTTGATTCGGAGCCTTATTGTTGCTTCAAGGCCAAAAATACATACCTTGTACTCTGCCTCGTTGTTTGTTACTTTGAAGTTTAGCTTGATGGCTATGGCTATGGCTGTTTCAAGTCCAAAAATTCATCGAGGAATTTTGGCTCAGTCCATTCATCATCTATTATGGATGCAACTAATTAGTCTGCTATTATGCTTTCTTTGATTGCTTTCTATTATATATATTTGAGATCATATGCTACCAATACTGCCATCCATCTTGCCATCTTACTATCAAGAACCGGCTTCTCCATAAGGAATTTCAAAGGCCTCTTGTCAGCAAGGATATGAGTTGTGTAGGAACTAAGATAGTGTTACAATTTGTAGCAAACCCAAACAAGAGCAAGGCACAACTTTTCTATATAGCCATATTTGAGTTCAAAGGACAACATTCTTTTGCTCAAGTAGTAGATGGCATTTTCCTTATTAGAGTCAAGAGCATTCTGGGTGAGCATTGCCCCTATTGCTTCATCAGTCATAAATAAGTAAAGTAGTAACGGTTTTCCAGGCCTTAGAGGTTGCAGTACTGGTGGGTTCAGTAAATATTGTTTGATTTGATCAAAAGCCTTTTGGCAGTCTTCATTCCATTACTTTGAGGCTTCTTTTCTAAGTAACTTGAAGATGGGCCCATATACATTAGCCAATTGATTGATGAATAGACTAATTTATTGGAGCCGTTCGAGGAACCCTCTGATCTCCTTTTCTATTTTAGGAGGTGGCATTTCTAAAATTGCCTTTGATTTTGCAAAGTTAACCTCTATTGTAGGGTCGACCTCTATACCTTTCTTGCTGACCATATAGCCTAGGAATACCCGAGATGAAGCAATAAAAATACACTTGGTAGGATTGAGTTTGAGATTATATTAGCGAAGTCTAAGGAAGAATTGCCTTAAAGGTTCCAAGTGCTCTTCGATAGTACTGCCCTTAACCACCATATCATCGACATATACTTCAATCTCTTTGTGCATCATGTCATAGAAGATTGTGGTTGCCATCCTTTGGTATGTTGCTCCCGCATTTTTAAGTCCAAATGGCATAACTTTGTAATAATAGGTACCCCACACGGTGATGAAGGCTGTTTTTTCTTTGTCAGGGGGGTGAACCATTATCTAATTGTATCCCGCGGCTAGATCGGTTAAAGAAACCATTTCAGATCCTGCCATTCAGTCCACTAGAAGGTTGATGTAAGGTAGAGGAAAGACATATTTTGGATAAGCCTTGTTCAGATCTCTATAGTCTATACACATTCTAACTCTACCATCTTTCTTAGGAATCGACACAATGTTGGCAAGCCAAGAGGGGTAGCTAATGGGCTCAATGAAGTTGTGGTCCAGTAGCTTCATAATTTCTTCTTTAATTGGTATGGACCATTCAATTTTGAGTCTTTACAATTTCTATTTGATTGGCTTGGAATCGGGGTAGATTAGAATTTTGTGAACAACTATGCTCATATCCAAACCTGTCATGTCTTTAGGATGCTATGCGAAACAGTCTTGAAATTCTTTGATCATTTCCTCTATTTGACCCCTGTTTATGCATGCAAATGCTATGAATGTAGTTTTTGGTGTATCATGTGTGCCAGCATTTATTGGCTCTTTGATTGCATCATTTTTTATTTCATTTATTTCATTTTTTTGGTCTGATGTCTCATTTAAGTCAGATTTAAAATTTGGAACATTAAAGAAAATGAAGACACGGGATCGTAAGAGGAAAAGGCAAACTTTTTATTGAATTTGAACATGGATAAGTCCTAATTTACATCAAACTCAAAAGCTGGACACTCAAGGTGAATTATCACTAAAAATAGAAGAAATTAAAGACACAGACTCTGACTCTGACTGGACTTTGACTCAGACTCTGACTTAGACTGGGACTGGAACTTTGTCTCAGATTGATGGAATGGGCTCTCCTCGAAATACTAGTTATTTAGCTCAGTCTCGTTTGGTTGGATTAGGTGGATGGGTCAGGCTCCTCCTCCTCTAAAGTAAGCATGAAGACTTCATCAAAGAGACTTGCCTTTATATTCTCCTTCTAATCTTGACTTAGCATAAATATGAGCTCACAATCCTCTAGTGAAAGCCTGATATCAAAGAAAATTTCAAAACCAATAATTAATTTTCCAGTAATAGGATAGATCCAGGGTTCGGGAAAGCCACAATAAGGAACTGTGTCACCTTCTTTTACAAAATATCCATTAAGGGTTTTGAAATAAGGGTGTATGGGCCAGTTGTAAGTCTCACCTTGTTTAAGGGCCGCTACTCTTTCCTTAGCCCGTTCCCTCATTTCCATCAGATCCTCTTTGGTAGGCTCATATTGTAGCCCAAACGGTGGCATTGCAACTGGATAGTCCATAAAGGACTTTAAGCCTTATTGATTTCTTCCAAGACCTAGGCTAGGAAAATAATTCATTTTTCTTAACATATTAGCCACAATAATATTTCCAAAAGGATCAAAGTCAAGTAGAATAAATTCTTTACCTTCTTCACCCTTGAGGAATTAGATAAAAAAGAAGCCAGAGAGAGGGTAGATGGACAATTCAGATTGGATTTCTAAAATAGGCATAGGTTTGGAATGTCAACTTGGTCATGCATATCCCCTTTTATGGTAACAATCCCTTTCCCATAAAGAAATTTGACTTTCTGATGTAGTGATGAAGGGATTGCCTTAGTTTGATGGATCCAGGATCTTCCAAGAAGTAGGTTAAAACAAGCAGGAACATCAATTACTTGGAAGGGAATAGAAAAGGATGTGGGTCCAATAGTGACATACAGTGTAGCTACCCTAAGTACTTCTCTCTTAGTATTGTCATAGGCCCTCACTATTTGATCAGAAGGGGTGAAGTCTGTTACTTCCAAGCCTAGGCAACTAACCACTTTTAAGGTACCCACATTTAGGGCTGAGCCATTGTCGATTAGAACCATAGGTACAGTTTTCCCTCAAGTCATCACTATTATATAGAGGGCATTATTGTGGTCAAAGTCCCCTCTTAGCAAGTCATTATCTCTAAATGATATTGAAACTCCCTTAGTAGCACTAGTGATTGAAGCCACAAGATTCTCGAGGGTGATATCAATAGGAGTTTGATATTGGTTTAGTGCCTTGCAAAGAGTTTGGCGGTGAGGATATAAGGATTGAATCAAACTCCATATTGAAATATTTGCTTGAGTCTTTTTTAACTACTTGACTGTGGGATCTTCATTAGGTTCATGACTCTTTTTTATATTGTCAAATGGTGCAAGGAAGGGTTGAGTGCTTTGGATTGATAAGTTTGGATTTTGGACAATTCTACCACTTCAGGTGATGGCATCAATCTCCTTAAGCAAGTTGGTGAGGTCTAACACATAGCAATAGTTAACAGTTGATTTTATCAATGAGACAGGATCAACTCCTTTATGCAAAGTAATTGCATTTACTGTGTGGTTAGGTAAGGGATTGGTGGTGATGTTAGGTCCTGCTTTTAGTGGTAAGAGGTCATTTGAATCGATTAGATCTTGGATCTTGTGTCTCAAGGCCTTGCATGCATCAGTTTTATGCCTTGATCCTTAGTGGTAGTCACATCTCTCATTTGGGTTGTGATTTTTGGGTAGTGGGTTAGGAATAGGTCTTAGTTCAAAAGGTTGCACTATTCTTGCCTCAAGCAATTTCTTGTAAATGACGCTCATAGGTACACCCCCTAGATTAGAGAATTGGCGTTTTTCAATCTTGAGTGGCTTCTTAATTGCAATGGCATTTATTTCCCCCCCTTTTTAATGCATCAAGGAAGTTACATTTCCTTAGTGCGCCGCTTTCTTGTATCTTGACCCAAATGCAGATTCTTTTTTTATGTGCCCACTTTGGATTAAATCTTCAATCTTAGAAGCAGTGGAAATCAAGGCTTTGAAGTCAGGCAAGTATTGGGTGAGCAGCCTATCTTGATAAACTAGGAGGAGATTCTTGATAATAATATCAATTTGTTCATGCTCGGGTGGTCGGTTTACCATTTGGGAAGCCTTCTTCCTCCATCTCATAAGGAACAAAGAGAAGGACTCTTTTGAGTGCTGCTTGGTAGTTTCGAGATCTCTCCTTGTCACATCAACCTTGATGTTGTAGTGATATTGTTTAACGAAAATGTTGCAGATGTCATCCCAGGTCCATTTTTGAGACAAATCCAGGTCTATAAACCACTTCACAGTAGTACCAGTCTAAGATTGTTGGATCAATTGAGTAAGGAGCTCATTGTCCACTCCTAAAGGATGCATGGCCCCTGCGTATACCTTAAGATAGGTTTTAGGGTAGGTAGTTCCATCAAGTTTATCAAAATTTGGTATTTTGAATTTAAGAGGTACCCTTGCATTAGGAAACAAACTAAGAGAGCTTCTGTCAACCATGTATTCCCTTTTCTTTAAGTTCTTAAGCATCTTTTCCATAACTTCAATTTTATCCATGAATGCCTTCAGCTCGGGATTAATTCCTCTCCCTTGGAAAGGATCGGCTGGGGGGAAAATGGATGTGGTGGTGTGGACCGGTGGGTCAATGGTCACTAGTTGAAAGAGTGGGTTGGTTTTGAGAACAGATGGTGATAGAATGGTTTCAACTGTGGCCTTTTCCTTGTCTTTTAGGTCAGATTTGGAAGCAGATCCAAAAAAGGATAGGAGGCAGGTTTTAGATTTACTGGGTTTGGATAAGTCAAACTCTAGTTTATGGTGGTCCAGCCCATCATCTCTTGGTCATCTTCCATAATAATCCTCCTTTCATTTTGAAGTAAGTCTTAGAAAAGAGCCTCTTGCCTTTTAAGCATTTCCTTTTGTTGTTTGGTGAACCTAGCAAAGAGCCCATTAATCAAGTCATCAACTCCATCAATAGCAGCAACTTCTTTCCCTAATCCAGTTGACATCTCTTGAACTATTGGATGAAAAAGATGAGGCTAGGTCAGTTTTTAGCTTTAGTAAAGATAAGGACAAAGATGAGATCATGAAATCATAATCACAACAATAAGATGAGGATGAAGGTACCATGGGTAGACATAGGTTTAGGAATTTGACATGGGTTTAAATAGGGACTAGTAGTGAAAAAAGATTTCATGATAATAATATACCAAGTTCAGTATTATGGTACATACAATCCTAAAGAAAGGTTCTAAGAGTCATTACATGAAAGGATAAGTGTGACTTGAAAGGAATCCATCACATTAGAAATGCGATATACCTAACCATATGTGAGTCAAGGAGCCTCGCGTGGGTTCAATGATACGTGAATACTCATTACACCTCTAAAAGGATTAGAGGATATGTCATGGGCTGGTTGATTTCACTATTGGCAAGCAGACCTAAAGAAGGTTGCCCACTTGATGTTACTTTTTATTTTTTGTTTTATGAAGAAACTAGAGTTTTAGATAAGGAGCCCAATGTAGTGATGCATGAAAAAGCCATTTTGTAATAAAAGCCAAACTTTTTTTTTTTTTTTTACCAAGAGTAGTCTACTTTCATCTTTTATTGTGAGAAAAGATTTTAGAGCTCCCAGTGGAGTCGCCAGTTGTGAGATCTCACCCGATCACCGATCTGATCTGCTGAAGGAATCAAAAATGCCCATTTGAGAGAAACATCACAATTGGAACCCATTATGAAACACCCTGAATTTCTATTTATTTTATAAAATTCTATTTTTGTACGGAAATGTATTATTTTATTATTTTCCTTATTAAAGTAAGAAGTGAATCTATATTTTATTAAATTATAAATATTCATACTATTTGAATATGTATTATTAATGGTAATTTTAGTATAATATTATATATGTATATTATTATGATAATGTTAATGTGGATTTTTGGAGAATTGTATTTTGGATTGTATTTAGATATTTGAGTATTAATCAAGGTATTAATTAATATTATAAGTTTGATTGTAGTATTTTTTATCAGATGTTTGGATTTCCATTATAATTACTATTATTATGAATAAATTGTATTAATTGAATTATTATTACTGTTCATAGTATTTTGTTATATATATATAAGTTTATGTTGTAAAGTATTATAATTAACATGTATATTATAATTATTCTTCTTATTATTATTATTGTTAGTATTAGTATTATTATTATTATCACTATTATTACTATTATTATTGTTATTATCATTATTATTATTAGTATTATTATTATTGTTATTATTACTATTATTATTGTTAATTTATATATAAATATATATATTGTGCTAGTGTTACATTTGTGTATATATATATATATATATATATATATATATATATATATATATATATATATATAAGTATGTTTTAAGTGTTTTAAGTAAGAAAAATTAAAAGAAGAAAAAGGAAAGGAAAGTAATGGATTGGCTGGTGAGGAAACGGGGGCGTTTTGGGAAAGGAAGCAGAAACGGGAAACAACAGAGGAAGGAGGAGAGAGAAAGGGAGAGGCCGAGAGAGAGAGAGAGTGGCTGGTGAGTTCTGGAGGGCCGTGATGAGCACCGCCACTACCCTTGGGTAAAGGGTCGTACGGCGAACCCAGGGGAGGTGGTGGATCGTCGATCGACCAACAGACGGCGGAGAAATCGCGCAAAGAGGGAGTCCGGCCACCGCAACTTCAACTGCAGATTCCGACCGACTCCGGCAGCCAAAGCAAGCAAGGTCAATCTTGTTCAACTCCTGAGGATGAAAGCTTCATTTTAGTACCTACCTAGCCCTCTGAGGATCACCAGAGGAGGAGATCGAAAAATGCAACCTAAAACTTTAGAGGCATTTTTCGGCGATGGAGGGCGAGTGACGGCGAGTGGTTACCATTTCCGTGATCCTGGCATCGAGGTGAACCTGCTGGTGTGGAGTTTCCCCAGATCCACCACCAGCAGCGGCGGCACGTGGCCGGCTGGCGGCAGCGCGTAGGGAGGTCCAGTGGTTTTGTTTTGACATTTTGGCATGATCCTCGACGTCCGTATGATTAGAATTTCTGAAGGTTAACTCGAACCCTTGTATTTCAGTCATTTAAATAAGTTATTTTATGTTTAGCAGTCTTTAGAGTAATTCTTAGGTTATCGAGTCTGTCTTTGGATTCAATGTGATTCTTATCTAGATAATGTTCATTATTGCGAGGTGTCGATGTCTGGTGTCTTCCTGGTTCCAAGGCTGCTCTTTCGAGGGAAGCCAGTCAGAAGTATCGTCAGCTAGGTGAGTGATACTCACTAATGTATTATCCAGTTCTCATTTACATCTGCATTTTCTGTGTGTGTATATATATGTATATTATGCACTACTACTACATATGTAAGCATGTAACATTTGACTGTAAATGATAACTCAATATGCTGTATGTTGTGTTGTATTGTATTGTGATTGATGGATGAAGGTTGGAAGGATACAGTACCACCGAGGATTATGGATTTGTTATGATTATGGTTATGATTGGGATTATGATGGATTGAGAAGATGAGCTATGACTGGTGTATACTGGCCGGGCCTGCTCATCGCCAGGGCCGCCTGGTACAGACCAGTGTTGGCCGAGCCCATTGGACATAAGAGATGGATTATTGGATTCAGAGAGCTAGTATGAGGGGATCGGCTCCCTCTATTGAGTATTAGTGTGGTACTGTGGATCATACCCCATCCTTGCTTGATTGGATGATTTGTCTGTGTCGGTGGCATAGTGCATAGCATGTGCATTAGAATTCTATCTATAGGATACCAGTTTAATATATTAGCTAGTATTATTCACTGAGTCGAACGCTCATTCCTATTCATTTCGTTGTTTTTAGGTCAGGAAATGAGCCTATGAAGAAATTGTAATTAAGTAGACTGCCAATTTCCCTGCGGCAGTAGTTTGTATTGTTAAGTATTCAGAAATGTATATAATATATGTATAACTGTAAATATAACTCTAGAACTCCGCAATGTTACACTTTGTATTTGTGCTTTGTGTATTATTCAGTTATGTATTTTAAAGAGTTATAATCTTTGGGTTAAGCAGAACCTTTTTGTAATTTATTACTTTTGAGATATATGGAATAAATGAGTTGTTGGCCCAACGAGATTTTACTTTATGTTGTGATATTTATTTGGATCTGCTTAACTCCAATTGGGCCCATAGCCCTTTCAGTTTTAGGCTTTCTATCATATGTTTTGGGTTAGGCTTACTACGGGCACTGGTAGCCACGTGCATTTCCCGTGTCCTAGTACCAGTCACGTGCCCTCGGTTTGGGGCGTGACAAAGATGGTATCAGAGCAAAGATCTTGTGACCTTTTTATGTATTCAGTGTTGTGGGTCCTTGTTTCTGTAACATGTGGAGTATAGAATTCCTAATTATCGTCTTGAGTTTCCTTTGCTTCCAATTCAGCGTTAACGTGGTGTTATGATGAATTTTATGATTTTCTTAACCTTGTGATGTTAGTAGAAATTTTTTTTTTCTAGGGGTAAAGGTTCTCGAGTGAGTAGAATATGATTAAAGGGTATGATTTGAACTTTTATAAGGGATAGGATATCAAGGCTGTATGAATTGGGAATTTGAGGATCTCCGAGAACTTAATCCATGAGGGTATAAAATGACCTTATTCAAAATTTTAAATGATTTAGAAATGGAATGTTTTAAATGAATTTAAATATGATAATTGATTATAAAGTAAGATTTTAACAACAATTTTGAGAGTTTATTATTTTAGAACTCTGTACTCGTGTCCAGTGTGTCTGTCTGTCTACATCTATTAAGTCAGGCATCATAAAGTTATTAGTCATTATTCATACATCCTGTCCTTCATTGATCATTGCATTACGGTTGCATATTGTGTAGCATCCCTGGACATAGTACCTTGAGTTCTAGAATAACAGTGAAAATGTTTTAATTATTACGAATGATTTTAAATAGTTTTGCAAATTTAAATAATTTTGGATATACCTTAAGTGGATTTAAGTTCTCAGAATGAGACAATATTTTGAGATATTGGATTCTATATTATATTGTGGGAAGGATTAAAGATTAATTTTAGTATGCCATAAGTAAAGTTATTATTGGAGCATATTCATGAGGTATATATGTTAAGTTGAGATCAAAATGGAATGGCATAGATTAAGAAAGACATAAATCCTGCATGGAGATTTTATTGAGTGTCAGTAAGAGTAGCGAATTTATTGATTTTATTTGGATAAATAGAAAGATTAGGAATATGAAAGATCATAAGATGTTGATGGAAATTTTAGAAATACGATAATGATATGGGTTAAATGTACATGGTTGTGAGACAATAGTTGTTTAAGCTATGATATCAAAATATTTTATAGAAAGAGAATAAGTCTAGAATAAATTGTGAATTACTGGTTAGTATACTACTTATGGTATAAAATATGTTTAGAGTTAATACAATTTCTTGATGACTCTGTTAATTTAAGGGATGTTGAAGTGAATGGTAGAATTATTGGTTTTGTATATTTATTAGTACGTATGCATTTATGCTGATAGGTACCATTTTTGGCTGTCCTGGAGGGAAGAAACCCTTGACAAAGGTGATATATATTGAGGAAATTAGTTAAAGCAAGTAAGAGTGGAAAGCAAATTATTAAGTATTGATATGTTTTACTTGATGAAGTGATTAAGGAAGTTACTATTGGAGTTATTGTCACAATTAAATATAATAGAAATTATATTATTGGTGAGATATTAGACATAAGAATATTTATCGAGGTTATTAGAAATTAAGTCATAATTATTAGTCTGGAAATGAATTATGGAATATTAAGAGTGTTAGTAATTTAGAATTATCTACTGGATTCTTGTCTGGTTGATATAATAAGATATGGTTAAGATTATGATTGATTGAATGTGAAATCAAGGGTTGTGTTAGTTTTAGCTGTGATTAAACCAGGATAAAGGAATAAAGAATGGTTAGCTATTTGTTGTAAGGTTTAGTAGATTAGATATTTGTATTAAGATGATTTTGTTGGAGGTTTAGTTATATAATTTTATGTCTTGTTGAAGTTGTTTTGTTATGTTACCTTACTTGGGTTCGATTGTGTATTAGAGTGCGCAGCAGAAGTGTGGTGGAGAAATTTAGTTGTAAGGTGTTGTATTTGAAAATTCGATGACGAATTTTCTTAAAGGGGGAAGATTGAAACACCTTGAATTTCTAGTTATTTTATAAAATTCTATTTTTGTACGGAAATGTATTATTTTATTATTTTCCTTATTAAAGTAAGAAGTGAATCTATATTTTATTAAATTATAAATATTCATACTATTTGAATATGTATTATTAATGGTAATTTTAGTATAATATTATATATGTATATTATTATGATAATGTTAATGTGGATTTTTGGAGAATTGTATTTTGGATTGTATTTGGATATTTGAGTATTAATAAAGATATTAATTAATATTATAAGTTTGATTATAGTATTTTTTATCGGATGTTTGGATTTCTATTATAATTACTATTATTATGAATAAATTTTATTAATTGAATTATTATTACTGTTCATAGTATTATTATTATATATATATAAGTTTATGTTGTAAACTATTATAATTAATATGTATATTATAAATTATTCTTATTCTTATTATTATTATTAGTATTAGTATTATTATTATTATCACTATTATTACTATTATTATTGTTATTATCATTATTATTATTAGTATTATTATTATTGTTATTATTACTATTATTATTGTTAATTTATATATAAATATATATATTGTGCTAGTGTTACATTTGTATATATATATATATATATATATATATATATATATATATATATATATATATATATATATATATATATATATATATATATATATATATGTATATACATATATACATATATATATATATATACATATATATATATACATATATACATATATATACATATATACATATATACATATATATATATATATATATATATATATATATATATATATATATATATATATATATATATATATATATATATATATATATATATATATATATATATATATATATATATATATATATATATATATAAAAGTATGTTTTAAGTGTTTTAAGTAAGAAAAATTAAAAGAAGAAAAAGAAAAGGAAAGGAGTGGATTGGCTGGTGAGGAAACGGGGGCATTTTGGGGAAGGAAGCAGGAACGGGAAACAGCAGAGGAAGGAGGAGAGAGAAAGGGAGAGGCCGAGAGAGAGAGAAAGAGTGGCTGGTGAGTTCTAGAGGGCCGTGGTGAGCACCGCCACCACCATTGGGTAGAGGATCGTACGGCAACCCCAGGGGAGGTGGTGGATCGTCGATCGGCCAACAGACGGCGGAGAAATCGCCGAAGAGGGAGTCCGGCCACCGTAACTTCAACTATAGATTTCGGCCGACTCCGGCAGCCAAAGCAAGCAAGGTCGGTCTTGTTCAACTCCTGAGGATGAGAGCTTCATTTTGGTACCTACCTTGCCCCTTGAGGATCACCGGAGGAGGAGATCAGAAAACGTAACCCGAAACTTTGGAGGCATTTTTCGGCGGCTGAAGGGCGAGTGACGGTGAGTGGTGACCATTTCGTGATCCTGCCATCGAGATGAACCTGCTGGTGTGGAGTTTCCCCAGATCCGCCACCAGCAGCGGCGGCGTGTGGCAGAAGCACGTGGGGAGGTCTAGTGATTCTGTTTCGACATTCTGGCATGATCCTCGACGTCCATATGATCGAAATTTGTGAAGGGTAACCCGAACCCTTGTATTTCAGTCATTTAAATAAGTTATTTTATGTTTAGCAGTCTTTAGAGTGATTGTTAGGTTATCAAGTCTGTCTTTGGATTCAGTGTGATTCTTATCCAAATAATGTTCATTGTTGCAAGGTGTTGATGTCTGGCGTCTTCCTGGTTCCAAGGCTACTCTTCTGAGGGAAGCTCGTCGAAAGCGTCGTCAGCTAGGTGAGTGATACTCACTAATGTATTATCCAGTTCTCATTTACATCTGCATTTTCTATGTGTATATATATGTATATTATGCACTACTACTGCATATGTAAGCATGTAACATTTGACTGTGAATGATAACTCAATATGCTATATGCTGTATTGTATTGTATTGTAATTGATGGATGGAGGTCGAGAGGATACAATACCACCGAGGATTATGGATTTATTATGATTATGGTTATGATTGGGATTATGATGGATTGAGAAGATGAGCAATGAATGGTGTATGCTGGTCAGGCCTGCTCATCGCCAAGGCCACTATCAGTCAGGTCAGGGCCGCCTGGTACAGACCAGTGGCTGGCCTCATTGGACATAAGAGATGAATTATTGGATTCAGAAAGCCAGTATGAGGGGATCGGCTCCCTCTATTGAGTATTAGTGTGGTACTGTGGACCATACCCCATCCTTGTTTGATTGGATGATTTGTTTGTGTTGGTGGCATAGTGCATAGCATGTGCATTAGAATTCTATCTGTAGGATACCAGTTTAATATATTAGCTAGTATCATTCACTGAGTCGAACGCTCATTCCTGTTCATTTCGTTGTTTTCAGGTCAGGAAATGAGCCTTTGAAGAAATTATAATTGAGTAGACTGTCAATTTCCCTTCGGCAATAGTTTGTATTGTTGAGTATTTAGAAATGTATATAATATATGTATAACTATAAATATAACTCTAGAACTCTGCAATGTTACACTTTGTATTTGTGCTTTGTGTATTATTCAGTTATGTATTTTAAAGAGCTGTAATCTTTGGGTTAAGCAGAACCTTTTTGTAATTTATTACTTTTGAGATATATGGAATAAATGAGTTGTTGGCCCAATGAGATTTTACTTTATGTTGTGATATTTATTTGGATCTGCTTAACTCCATTTGGGCCCATAGCCCTTTCAGTTTTGGGCTTTCTGCAATGTGTTTTGGGTTAGGCTTACTACGGGCACTGGTAGCCACGTGCATTTCCCGTGTCCTAGTGCCGGTCATGTGCCCTCGGTTCGGGGCGTGACACACTATAAGTTTAGAAAATTGTATTTTGTAAGTTGTAATTTGCAAAAAGAGTTGCCACTTTAATTTTGATTATTTTAGTTGGGAAAATTAAAGGAAAAAAATCAATTTGATTGACTCCAAAATTATAACGTTTATCCTAAGGAAAAGCACTACTCCTCGAATGACCAAAGAGGGCTCAAGGACTAGTTTTTGATTAAAACAATACAAAAAAAATTAGTTTGGCTTAAATACAAAATAGCTTTTGTAAAAAGAAGTTTTTATGTATGCATAAACAGATATAATATGATGCATGAAACAAATATTACTCGTGAAATGCATGACAAATATGAAATAATGACAATTATAAAATGCAAAAAATAAAGGAAAACTACTTAAAATTATTACAAGTTAAAATATCAAAATCAGGGGATTTTTCCTCTAGCCCTTATGGGTTCTAGGAAAAGCATAAATTCCTCAAATATAATCTAAACAATTAAAGTAAGAAAAAGAGTAACGAAACAATAATAATAAAAAGAATTAAAATTTTAACTTTTATTTAAGAAAAGCAATTTCAATCCTAAACTATGTGAAGAAGGTGATAGGGGGGAGAGTTGGTTAGTTTTAGCAGAATTGAATGCCTTTAGAGACGGCAAGCTTGCGTATCCCTTTGAATGGGAATCAAACCCCATACAGTTTTTCCTTCTTGTGAAGAAGGAGTTTTTAAGTCATTACCTTTGTTATCATGTTTTGATTGATTTTAAGGGCTTAAGGATTTGTTAATTAGACCATATTTTAATTAACAAAAATTAGATTTTTTCATATTTAGACCTTGAAATTGGAATTGAAAAAGGAAAAGGAAAGAACTTTTACCTTTGGCTTTCTACGGTGAGGAATGTAGGGAGCGAGTTTGACACCAGATCTAAGTTCCAACTTTCCTTAGGGATGGCACGAGTATCCTTTTGGAAGAAGAACTCTTGAACAGCACGAATTCTTCTAGGAGGGACTTGGATCACACCTTTGCTTGAGAACCACGAATTCCCTTTTGAAAGAAATAACTTGAGTTATACCTTTTCTTGATTAAGAAGCTTAAAGATAAAGTTTGAGGTGATTAAGAGGCTTATGAATAAGATTTTAAGATGAATTGGAAGCTTATGAATAAGGTTTTATGTGATGAAGGAGGTTTTGAAATGAGGTTTAGAGATTTGGAGGTTTAGAAAGAGGGTTTTAATGATTGGAAAGCTTAGGAATAGGGTTTAGAAAGCTTTAAGGAGAGTATAGAAGCATATAATTGTTTGTCCAAGTTGTTAGAAGGTGCAAGGTATTTATAGGAAGCGTGTAGAGGCTTAAAAGGGTGATTTTTCAGTGTGGGATTCTATCAGAACATGCTGTGGCAATTGACTGCAGCCTGTGGTAACTGCAAAGGGCTTTGTAGTAACTGCAAAGCTGGCTACGGTAGCCAATTGGCTACTGCAGGGATCTCTGCGGTAACCATAGTTGAGGTTGCAGTGACCGCAGCCGACTGCAAGTTGTCGCAACCGGCCCGCAACTTGCCACAACTCATTTTTTAGCCCGTCTCATCCGTCTTTGATATGATTTGAGCCCAGTATAATTCTATGGGTTCGTAATCAAATGTCGGTCATTTGGAGGTGCAAAATAGAGGGTTCACAACGTCCCACCAAGTTATGCCTCATCCGACACTAGAATGGTGTGCAAGTTACAAAGAGCTCTATATGGACTAAAACAATCACCACATGCATGGTTTAGATGTTTCAATATGGCTATGAAAATATATGGGTTCCAACAAAGTAACTCGGATCATACTCTCTTCCTAAAACAGCAACATGGAAAAGTGTATGTCTTGATAATTTATGTAGATGGCATGATAATTACGAAGGATGATATTGAGGAAATTTGTAAAGTACAGAAACATCTTGTTACCAAATTTGAGATGAAAAACTTAGGAGGTCTCAAGTACTTCCTAGGAATTGAGGTGGCTAGATCAAAACAAGGCATTTTTCTTTCACAAAGGAAGTACATACTAGATTTGTTAACCAAGGTGGGGATGCTCGATTGCAAACCAGCTGACACACCAATGGTTCAAAATAAAAAACTTGGAGAATACTCAGACCAAGCACCAATAAATAAAGAGAGGTACCAACGTTTAGTGGGAAAATTGATTTATTTATCACATACTTGCTCAATATTTCATATGCCATCAGTATAGTGAGTCAGTTCATGCATAATCTAAATAAAGATCATATGAATGTTGTGATTCGAATAATCCCTTACTTGAATTTAGCACTAGGGATAGGACTCATGTTCTTCAAAAATAGTCATCTGCAAGTTGAGGGCTATATAGACGCGGATTGGGCAAGTAGTTTATCCGATAGGAAATCTATTTCTGGGTACTTCACATTTGTTGGTGGTAACTTAGTTATTTGGAGAAACAAAAAGCAAAAGGTGATTGCACTATTGAGTACTGAAGCTGAGTTTCAAGGAATGGCAAAAGGCCTGTGCAAACTTCTATGGCTTAAAAGGTTACTACCAGAATTAGGTTTTGGTCCAGAATCAGCGATGAACTTATATTTTGATAACAAGGCTGCAATTGAAATTTCTCACAACCCAGTTCAACATGACCGCATTAAACATATTGAGGTAGATCAGCATTTCATCAAACAAAACCTTGAGGAAGGAATAATTAAATTCCCTTTTGTTTGATCATAAGATCTGCTTACTGATATACTTACAAAGGCAGTCTCAAATAGAAACTTTCATAGCTCACTTGACAAGTTGGGCATCAAAGACATTTTTGCACCAACTTAAGGGGGAGCATTGGCGTGAGTTGTAACAATCAATTTGAGAGATTTTAGGATATGATTTATTCCTATTTTCTGTATATATCCCAATTGTTATTGGATTCTATTTGTAAACTTCTAAAATTAGGTCCATAATTATAGCTTTGCTCTTGTATAAATAAGCATCTGTATATTGAAAGAAAGATATAACAATTCTTTCTCATTCTCTCTAATATATATATATGTGTGTGTGTGTGTGTGTGTGTGTGTCTATATATATATATATATATATATATATATATATATATGTATACACACACACATATATATGTGTGTGTGTGTGTGTATGTATATATATATATATATATATATATATATATATATAGACACACACACGTGTATATATCATCCTTTATTTAGTTGAGATGAATATGGCCTGGACTTCTTGATGTTGGGCATGATTTACTAGACTTTACTTGGGCCTAATAAAAAACGACATTGAGATATGCTAAGTCTGTTGTTTAGGAAAGACCCTCCGATGATTAAGTTAGTACCAAACTAATTACCACTACAACCAGCAAGAAGGAAAATCCATTCTCTGTGACCTAAATATTTCTGAGAAAGAATGGAGATGAGATAGTGCAAAGTTCTAGCTACCTTAGGTTAAAGATAAGATTGGCCTTTTATACCTTGTGCAATGATATCCTTGAAGGGATAGGAATCGACCTCCAGTTCACTGTTGAACACTTAAAATAGCTTGGTGTGCTGTGTTAGGATAGGCCAAATTATATGACCTCAGGGGTGTCAAAAAGGGGTACGCCATCTCTGTTTGAATTTGTTTCTGACAGAGTGCCCTTACACATTTGACATGGTGTGGGCTGTACTATGCTTAGTATGTGCTCATTGCATGTATAGAGGGCACGCGAAGAGAGAGAAAGTCTTTGATTATTTGCTTAGGAAGACTATTGCAAGCACACTAAATACTTTTAGGCCCAAATATGAACTCTTCACTAAATGGATCCGACTTTTCTAATAAATTTTTCCTCAGTTAGGTCCAAATGAATCATAGTCATATTTTATCCATTATCATATAATATTAAGAAAAGTGGTTGGTTGGTTGCATACGCTAAAAAAAAAAAAATTAAAGAATGGTCATAGATGCATAATTTTTTAGTGGTGTAGCACAATTAAATGTATTCTCAACATAATTTATATGTTTATTGAGATTAATTTTTATTTAATTACTGAATTTGAATATTAGCTAATTAGTATTCATTTTAAAATTTAAATTAATAAAATAAATGCTTATATATATATATATATATATATATATATATATATATATATATATATATATATATATATATATATATATATATATTTTGGATTCATTTTCTTATTAGTGTTCAGGCGCGAAACTAAAATTTTATATTTGGAGGGGCTAAATTTAAAATATTATATGGACACAAATGAAAATTAATTGAACAATAGAGGATAACATGGAAATATATTGAAATTTAAAGGGATTATTGTTAATTTTTGTACAAACTATTCTAAATGTGAAACAGAATTTTTTATTTTAGAACGTGACAAAAGGAAATATCATGAAAGTTAATTAAAATGTAGGGGATTCTAACTAAAATGTATTCAAATTTCGGGGCATCATCAACTTATTTACAATTTTTTAGAAATTGTGAAGTAAAATTATAATTTTAGAAACTTTTGGAGGGACCGTAGCCTCTCATCTCTTAGGTAGTTCTGCCCTGTTGTTAGTAGTTCGAAAATCTCACTGTATATGAATTTCTCCTCTCTCAATTAATTTTGTTGAAAAAGGGATATTTTTGTCTAAAATAGTACAATCTAGTTTGACAATTCTGAAAAATTAAAAGAAAAAAAAAACATTCTAAATGTCCCATTAAGTACAGATCAGGTGCACTATAATTTTTGAATCAATGTGAAGAAATTAACACGGCTACCCTTGATTGTATTTATTAGTAATTAATGAAATTAAATGTACGAGTTTAGGCTCAATAAAGAAAATATCTTACTGTTAGTTATTAATACTAAAGATATTAAGGATCTCAACAGAGTGATCGTACAATGGACTAAATAATTTGTCAACGAAAATTTAATTATATTTTCAAATCAATAATTGATTGTATTTAATTCTTTCCACAGCTCTCAAAGTTGTTTGAAATTCACTTAATGCGCACTAATACTGTTAAAAGTAATTTGCAATCCCTAATTATAGTTACTTGTAATATTTTAACTTATTTTAATGTAATATATAGATACAATGTTATTATTGTTATGATATATTATAAGATTTGATTGATATCTTTTCATATATATAAATATTCTAGTTTTTATATTAGTATTGATTGTATTTTTCTTATTGAAAAAACTTCCTATTTCTTATATTTTTCTTATTACAAAAGCTTCCTATTTCTTTCTCTTATGTACTCTATATAAATAACTTAATACTATTGAATGGAACAACTAGAAAAACTATTCTCTTCTCTATATTTTTTGTTCATGTTCTTCTCTATTTTATTTATAACAAGTTATCAGTACGAATCGTTCTACAATATTGTTCATAATTTTGGATAGCTTGTGGTTTGCTACAACCCAGCTAAGGCGAAAAATTTGAAAAAATAAAATTCAAGATTTATGGTAAATAATTTTTATCTAATTAATTACTATTATTATTAATATTTATGTATCAAATATTTTTTTTAAGAAAAAAAAACTAAATCGTTTTTTTTAAGAAATCGTTTGAACATATTGGGCTAATTAATTTGAAAAAATCATTTTTTTTCTTCTCTCTTACAATCATTTATTTCAAATCGTTTTTTTTAGATTTGTAAAGATTTGATATACTATTTAATAATTAATCAATTAAATTCTAGTTCCTGAATAATTAACATTATATTTTAAATACTAGTTCCTGAAGAACTAGTATTATTTATAGTTCCTAAAAAACTAATTAAATAAATAACTAAGCTATGAGTTTCTAGAGAATTAGTATTATATTTTAAATTCTAGTTCCTGAAGAACTAGTATTATTTATAATTCCTGAAAAACTAATTAAATAAATAACTAAGCTATGAGTTCCTGAAAAACTAATAATTACAGTTTCTGAAAAACTAGTATTCCCTATAGTTCTTCAAGAATTGGTATTCTCTACAATTTTTGAAAAATTGATATTCTATATAGTTCTTGAAAAACTAATTAAAGTAAACAAATTCATTAAAGAATCATTAAATGTTCCTGAAAAACTAAATGCATTATTTACAAGTCTTTAAAAGACTGATTTTATTATGATTTTATATTAGACAATGTTAATTGATGGGTCTCGACATCATAAGTAAGAATTATTTATACTAGTGTCACTCTTTTGAGTAATCAAATAAATAAAATAGATATCCTTGAAAAATTGATATTTTATGTTCCTGAATAACTAATAAATTTAATTTAAGCTATACGCATTGAATAAATTGGATATCAATAAAATACCTACGTATGGCCATAATATTAAGATAAACCCTTTTGCTTTATTTTTTCTGTTTTGGGTGTTTCATTGTTGTTTATATGTATTGAAATGATGGGTATGGCCTATTTGATTTACCAACCAAATTACAACTTTTAATTGGTTATCAATTATAACAACATATTTTATGCATAGTTTTAAAGTCATGGCTTATAATTTTTTTTGGCATAAAATCCGACCCTAAATTATTCATTTATTGATTGATTGACTTGCTTTATGAGAAAATGGTGATCTTGCATTCATATTAATAGGTTTACTTTGATTCATTAAATTGAGATTGATTCTACTAGTGTATATATTATTACATATCTTTCGGTCTTAGCATCTCAATTCAAAATTTATTTTATGGACAATACATGTCTCATACGTATATATATATATATATTTGTTAGTTAAATAACCTACAAGAAAGTTGTGTGTGTTATATATATTTTGAATTTACTTATGTCAATTTGTATTAGATGTGAAAATAATTAGAGATTTAAATGTGAGATGAGATTAATATAAATTATATAAGTAACATGGTTTTGTTAATTTATGAATTGATGAATTTATTTCTGGATTGCATACATTGTTCGTTTTATATTGGTATAGAGAAGCATAATTAGTGCTTACCTTTCCTTGGTATGATAAATTATGAATTTAATGTTTGTTAAAATTAATATTAATTTATTTTCTTATTGGTCTATTTAGATATATTTTAAATATATGCAAATTAAGTTATTTAAATAAAGTGAAGTATAGTGAATTAAAGTTTGGTTGATAATTTTTATATGCTCTTGAATTCAATGGAAATAATTTTTGACGTGAGTTGTTGATAATGAAATGCATTTAGATGCTAGCAAAAGCAAAAGTTATTATCTACTTAAACCTCATTTAAATGAGGATTTAAAGGTTGAATATCTTACTATTAATGATTTTTATATTTTCTAGAAAAGTTTTAAAGATAAATATAATTACTTAAAATATATGGTACTACCATAAACTCAATATGATTGGTTAAATCTACGCCTACAAGACTTGAAGTCTATTTGAGAATATAATTCAACCATGTTTAAAATTACTTCACAGCTGAAATTGTGCGATAATAAAGTTACATGCTCCTATAGTAACAGTATAAAAAGTGAAAATTTATAAATATTATTTTTCTAATGGTTGCAAAGAATAATTGTTAATAAGAAATCATCAAATAATGCCCACTAGTACAACTGTATTCCCTGAAGTGAATACTATAAATCATTTGGTAGATAATGAGAATTCTTAAAAAATAATTGCTAACGAGAAATCATCAAATAATGCCCACTAGTACAACTGTATTCTCTGAAGTGAATACTATAAATCATTTGGTAAATCATGAGATTCTGAAAGAGGAACTGCCCATATAGAGGACACAACTCAATTCAATATTGATGATTTTATGTAAACTCCTTGAAGGAGTAATTTGTAAGAATTTTATAAGTTGTGTATTATAATGAGTTATTTAATTACTGTTTTATCCCTAGTATACATGCACAATATATTGCGTTGAACCTGCAATTCAACCATTGAACTTATAGTTCAACAATTAAAAGTTTGGCATGAATGCTATTGTGTACATCATATATACTCTCCCTTGAAACTTGTATAAGGACATGAGTCATAAATTTTTTCTGTGCCATGAATATATTAAATCTATCTCAATGTGCGATAATGGTTCCACAAAAGAGACTATGAATTTATTTTGATGAGGCATATTTTTCGACATTAGGGGGAGGAAAAGCACCTACAGTGCTAAAGAATGTCGAGAAATTTATTAGAAGGAAAATCCTTTAAATAATTTTGGTCCATGTACAAGTTAGAGTGAACCAGAAGTTCACAAAATAATACAGTTGCAACAAATTGCAACTTAACTGCCAAATGCATTTATAGATGCTAAAAGAGTGACAAAGTCTCATATTACAGCTACTAATACCCTAGCAAGGGTTGTGATTCTAATTGCAAATAGAAAATCAATCAATCTCACTACATGCCAGAAGCGTAGATAGTAAATTGGAACTAAAGACAAAAATCCGCGGAAAAGAAAAGCAGCGCCACTCATAAAACCTCCTGAAGAGGAAGATCTCAGTCAAAGAGTTATAGCTAATTATGAGACACAGACTGAGACAACGGAACAATTAGATCCTCCAGATATGGCTTCTGAAGTTGATGATCATATAAATGAAAACTATGAGATCTCAATTATTTTGTGATATAAGAAAGAGTTGATAGAAATTTAATTATCGTCGACGATGAATTTGCCTCAACAGTAGCTTTTGCTGTTACAAGAGAAAATATGGATCCATAATCTATAAGTATAACTGAATATTAGCATAAACATGATTGATCATCATGGAATGAGGCAATTAAAGTAGAGCTAGACTCGTTCTATCATTGATTATGAGAAAAATAATTCTCTTATTATGGAAATGATCATGTTCCGATACTTAATTAATATGGCAGTTAATGAAAGGCTTATTGTACGGCTTATGAAAGTAATAAGAGTCCCAGAAGGACTAAGTATATCATAAATGAATACACATTAAACATGTGACATATTTCATCAAATTGCAAAAATCTATGTATGGATTAAAGCAATAGGACATGTGGTATGATTGTTTGAGTAAATTCTTATTGAAAGAAAGATATATGAATAATACACTATGTCCATTTGTATTCATAAAAGACCATAGAATGGTATATGTTATTATTGCAGTATAAGTTGATTTAAATATCAATGTGACTCCTAATGAACTCAAATAAGTATGTACCTGTTTGAAAAGTGAGTTTGAAATGAAAAATTTAAAGGAAATAAAATTTTGTATCGGCCTGCAGACCGATTATTAATGAGTCATAATACACCAGTATACTTATGTGGAAAAGATATTTAAGCAATTTTTGCATGGATAAATCTTCTCTCTCAAGCACACCAATAGGTGGTCCGCTCACTAGAAGTGAAGAGAGACCCTTTTAGACCTAAAAAAGATAATAAATAGCTATTTGGTCTTGAAGTACCATATATAAGTGCTATAGGGCACTCTTGTGTCTTGCAAATTGCATCAGGCCTGATATTGCATTTGCAAGAAAAATTCCTAGCTAGGTATAGCTTTGCACCTACAAAGAGATATTAAAATGGTGTAAAAAGTTATCTTCAGTATACTATTAATATTATAATTCATATTTGAAATTGGTCTACATGCGAATATTGGTTATTTGCTTAGTCTTTATGATGGTAGATTTTAGACTGGCTATGTATTCACTTATAGTGGTACTGCAATTTTATAAAGATTTTTATGGTCCTGAAGTACCTCACTAAAATATACTCCCATTGTATTTTGAGAATAATGCAATTTGTATTGCACAAATTAAAGATGGTTATATTAAGGGTAACGAAGTAGACATAAACTTCACCCAAATTCTTGTACATACATAAGCTTCAGAAGAGATATCCACCAAATTCGCTTGAGTGACAATGTAATAGACTTATATACTAAGTTTTTACCTAATGTGGTATTTAAACTGCATCATTTCATCAATTAGTATATGCCGTGTTAAAATCTGTCATCATCAGGGGGGAGCGAATTAGTATATGATTGTACTCTTTTTCCTTAGTCAAGTTTTTATCCCACAGGGTTTTCTTGGACAAAGGTTTTAACGAGGCAATCTGTGCAATGAAAAAATAGCCCATGAAATATACTCTTTTCCTTAGATATGTTTTTTCCCACTGGGTTTTCTAATAAGGTTTTTAACGAGTTATATTCATAGCGCAAGTAATATCCTAAGGGAGTACTACAAATAAATTATTATATGTGGATATTACTTAAACATCATTAAGTATACGATTTGACAACTTGGCAGATTTGTTTACAAATGCACTCCTTACAATCACATTTGAAAAGTTAGTCAACAAAATTAGCATGCGTCAGCTAAGAAATATTTGATACAAATCATATTTTCATGAGGGGGAGATTTTAATGCACTGTACTCTTTTTTCCTTAGCCTAGCTTGTGTCCCATTGGGTTTTCCTGGCAAGGTTTTTAACGAGACAGTATTATGGCGCAAATCCCTACAAGAATAATGTACTCTTTTTCCTTCACTAAGATTTTTTTCCCACAGGGTTTTTCCTTAGTAAGGTTTTAACAAGGCATATTCTTTGTAAAAGACATCAGGGGGGAGTGTTATGATATATTATAAGATTTGATTGATGTCTTTCCATATACATGAATATTCTAGTTTCTATATTAGTATAGATTGTATTTTCCTTATTGGAAAAACTTCCTATTTCTTGTATTTTCCTTATTAGAAAAGCTTCCTATTTCTTTCTCTTCTGTACTCTATATAAAGGGCTTAATACTATTGAATGGAACAACTAGAAAAACTATTCTCTTCTCTATATTCTTTGTTCATGTTCTTCTCCATTTTATTTATAACAATTATTCCGATTAATGAAAAAAAAATTAAGTTATGGAGTTTAAAAGTTAAAATGTATAAATTTTATCTTCAAAAATGAAGCTTAGATGTTGAGGATGAAACTTGGATAATAAGAACATGATGGTGAAACTTTAATGATGAGGATGCACTTCGATTTCGATGGTAAGAATAAGATTCAATTATGAGGAAGAGTTTCGGTGACATGGATGAAGTCTCAATAAATAATTATGCAAGTTGACAAGAATGAAGACAAACTCGATATAAGAGAAACAAAGTGCGTAAAGGAACTCAATACAAGCGAAGCGAACTAAGAGCTCGATTTCAAATAGCATTGTGCAATGAATAAACAAGTGTAAGTTTTTGTCGATTTGTTGCATTAAAAATTTCATATTATTTATATGGCTAAGATTGTAGATTGTCAACCACTATGATTGTTATTTTATTCTTTTCCTCTCTATATAAGTTAATCAAAGTATGCAAACACACATATTTTCTTTTCAAAGTAGACTTCTTTCAATCATTCAAAGAAATCATATGACCTCAAGATTTACCCTAGAACTCAAGCGAGCTCTTTCTTCTTCCTTTCTTTAGAAGAGCTATGGCTAGATCAAGAGCAGATCTGTGGACTAGTTGAGCTCATATTTAGCAAGGTGATTGGAGCTTTATTGAAAGAATTATAGCATAAGAGGTGAGTTTTGAAATACATGAATGCATGTAATCCACTATAGACTATTTTTGCTTAAATCTTTTCATGTGTCTATATATTCTCAATGACCGAAATGACAATATAATCACTATTCCTATCATCATATTCCTACTATCCATCAAGGCCATAAATGTTAAAGAGCCCTATTGTTTCATTATGCAATTAAATCTAATATTAATGATAATTGTCTTAATTGTTAGTAAGAGGCCACTAGGCCAATTGGTTGTTTGAATCTTTATCAAGCCATGACTGAGTCATTAGACCACATATATAAAAGAACGCCTGGCTAATGAGCAAAAAACTATTAGACCATATGCACCGGTGACTCAACTAATAGAGTTTAAATTGTGAGTGTCATGTTTAAATAGGGCTATGTACTCTAGATATATGATCAGCCAAGCATATATAATTGTCTAAAGGAAGAAGTTACTATCCTTATCGGTTGAATGTCGATTTAGTGTTATTAATTGTAATTGCTATTCTACTATTGCATTTTGAACCCTTAGTGCCCATTTACTCTAGGTGCACATAATTTTGTTTTTTGATCCCTATTGTATTGAAATATACTTTTAGAGTTATTGTTCTTTTGAGGACCCTAGATATTGATAGATTTCATGATTCATTGAGTTGAAGGCTCACCCTTCTTCATCGATGTTTTTTTAGGTATTATAGTCGAAGATGATAGGAACATAGATGACAAAGCTTCTTGACTATTTTTCCTCAACAAGAAGCTATTATAAATGTATATTTCTAAATTCTTATACTGTAAATATTATAACAATTAGATGCTATGTAGTATGGAAAGGATATTGTAAATGTGAAATTGTATGATATAAAGAAATAAATGGATGAATTTGAATTTTTTCTTTGGATGAATGAAATGGTATTATATTTTTTTTATCTAGGAATTTAATGAAATAATTAGGTTTTATAGGGGTTTGGTGGCCTTAAACCTACCCACACATTAGTATCATTACATCATTGTAGTTGGGGTGTGACAAAGATTGTATCATAGTATAAGTTTAAAACTATAAAGGATACTGTAGTTTTAATAACCTAGAAATGTACATGATTAGGGAAACTATGAACCGTAGGATCTTTTCTCATCATTATTATGTTTTCCTTTGGTATAGATCATCGTATATCATTATATTATAAGTCTAAGTCTTTGTTGTTTATTTTCACATTATATTATATTATATTTTCTCATTATATTATGAGTCTAAGTCTTCATCGTATATCATTATATTATGAGTCTAAGTCTTAATTGTTTATTTTCTCAATAGAGAGATATCTCATCGACGTGGACAAGGATGAACATGATATCATCCTAGACAAGTTACTCCACCTGATGAAAGTTCAATTGGTCAAGTGGGGGAAAGTGTGCCTCCTCTCTCTACATCTCCTACTGATGCAGTCATCATGACTCAAAGATTAGATTAGCTCCAAAGAAACTATGAGTTATTGGCTAAATTTGTGAACTAGCAATGGCAACAGCTTATTCCTCTTATTCATGCTACCCTTGTTACTCCAATTACTTCTCCTCTAGTGGCTCCCTTTCAGCCATAAATTGTGCCACAAATCAAGGAAGTTTCTTATGAGAACTTTTTGAAGCTTAAACTTTTAGAGTATAAGGGTGATATGGACCCTACAAATTTCTTGAGGAAATGGAGGATAAAGCTCAAATTTTGAAGGTTACATATAGGAGAGCAGTGGAGTTCCTTAGTCACTTGATGAAATATGATGTAAAAGACTAGTTTAAACAAGGTGTATCTGGTTTGCTTCGAAATGAAGAGGAAGTCACTTGGGAGTAATTTAAAGAGATGGTGATTAATGAGCTCCTTCTAAATAATGTAAGAGAAGCGAGGGCTATAGAGTATGAGAGGGTGGTACAGACTATAGACATGTCTGTACCTGAGTATATGAAAAAGTTTAGCCAATTGAGGAAGTTTGCTCCAACCCGTATGCCTAATGAAGCTGCTCATATTCAATGCTTATAAAGAGGATTGATTTTGTTAAAGTTACTAGTTACCCATGAGTTTGACTCCTACTTCAAGATTGTAGATAAGGCAAGAGTGATTAAGAATAGAGAGGTTGTCCCTTATGCACCAAGAAAAGGGATGAATTGGTGGAAAATAAAAATTTAGGATTAAGAGATAGGGATAGAAAAAAGAGAACATATAGGATTTATAGTGGTTTGAGTATAACAAATCTTACGTCCACTCCCCAATCTTAACTGGTTATTTTCACTATCAATGGCATTTTAACAAGTTCATTTCCAATTTAGTGTTTAGGCTCACGCCAAACCTTACAAGTATTTTTACAAGGTTTACACTCAACCTTTACAAATGTTTTCTTAAGGCTCACACTCAAATCTAAACAACAATTTTTAGACTTGCTTCCAACTTCACAAGTGCTTTACAAAAGCTAACACATAACTCTTGAGCAATGAATGCCTTTACAACTAACATAAAGTATGAAAATTAGATGAACAAGGCTCAAAAATTAAATTTGCAAGAGTTTGACCACTTAGAAAGGTTGTTGATTTTTACTTAAGGTATTTGAAGGGAGTATTTATAGCATCCCTCCCCCAAATAGAAGCTAAAAATAGTGGTGAACCAAATCTCTCTATAACAGTTAGAAAATTTACATCTAATGCAGTGTCAAAGCAAAATCACTGTTGCAAAGTCTTAGTCGTAGTCACGATCTAATTTCGAGACTTCTATTTCACAGTCGCAAGCTTTGAATTTCTCAAATGGTTACTTGACACATGGCGAGTTTCCATTGGCTGATCATGTATCAGTTGGGATAGTTGCTTGCTTTATGAATATTATGGACACAACTAATGAATTGCAGTCAAGATATGCTTTTCGCACTTAAAATACAATTATGACAAAGGCCACAAATGCTACTATTCTCAATCAAATTTTAGCCCTTTTGGCTTGAATTAATTCACAGTTGCAACTTATTTGTTGTAGTTGTGATCTGCTGGTTGCGGGTGTAGTTCTTGTGTTACAGTCACAACTTACAAGTCTATTTCACAACTTAGAGATTTTTCAAATTTCATGATTTTTAACATTTTCTAAGGCATTTTTCCTACAAAAATACACTTAATCAAACCAATAGTGTCATTTGGTTTAATTGTTAAGATCAAAATCGAGATTAACTAAATTGGATTCCCAATTTAGGTCAACAAGAGAGATGAAAGTAAAGGCAATTAGAGAGCATAAGAAGAAAGCGAGGATTAGAAGTTCATCTAAGACGAGTAGAGATGATAATGGGACAAAAAGCATGGAACTTTCTTTTCAGTTAGCCCTATAGGTCAATTTTTAAGGATAGACAAAGATCCTTTAATAGTGAAGCTGAAGAATGAAGTGGAAGTAGAGAAAGCTCTTAGGTTTGCCATTGTAAAAGGTGTATTGAAATATGGTTCAAGGTTATGTATCCCTGCAGTGAATGCTTTGAGGGAGCAGATCATTAAAAAGCACATTACATAGTTTATAATGTGCATCTAGGTACAATGAAGATGTATCATAATATTATGAGCTCCCATTAGTGGAATGGATTGAAGAGAGACATAGCCGAGTTTGTGGCAAAATGCTTAACTTGCTAATAAGTTAAGTTCAAACACCAAAGGCCTTCTAGACTATGTCAACAATTGCTATTGCTAAGGTGGAAATGGAATAGAGTTATTATGGACTTGTTAATCAATGTGCTAAGGACATCGAGTGGGTATGACTCGATATAGGTGATTATAGAAGGTTAACCAAGTCAGCCCAATTTTTGCTTATTAAAAGCACATGTTTAGCCTTGCAATATGCTCAATTGTACCTCGATGAGATAGTATAGCTTCATGGTATTTCAGTTTCAATTATTTTAGATCAAGGCACTCAGTTTACATCAAGGTTTTAGTGGAAGTTGCAAGAGTCATTAGAAACTCAATTGGTTTTCAATATAGCTTTCCAGCCTCGAGCGGATAGTTAGTTAAAAAGGAACATCCAAACTCTAAGATATGTTGAAGATGTGTATCTTAGACATTGGAAGGAATTAGATAAGCATTTACCTTTGATTAAGTTTGCCTATAACAATAATTATCACTCAACCATTAAGATGGCACCTTACGAGGCTTAGTATGAGAGAAAATGTAGATCTCCTATCTGTTTAGATGAAATAGGAGAGAAGTCCATCAAAAGACTTGGCATGATTTAGTATACAATGGATAAGCTACTTTTGATCAAGAAACAGTTGAAAGTCAAAAGAGTTATGCTGATACGCAATGAAGAGACCTTCAATTCACCATTGGTGATCATATGTTTCTGAAAATATCACCAATGAATAGTGTTATGACATTTGGCAAGAAAGGAAGGATGTTAATAGGTTTAGCAAGAAAGGCAAATTATCTCCGAGGTATATTGGTCCATTTGAGATATTGGATCGAGTTGGGGAAGTTTCATATCAAGTAGCATTACCTCTTAGTCTAGAAAATATTCATCTAGTATTCCATATTTCCATGATTCATAAGCATATTCTGGATCCTTCTCATGTGCTGCAAGCCTAACCTTTGGAACTTGTCACACCCCGACTCCAATGGTGTCATGATTCTGGGGCATGGGTAGATTTAAGACCACTAATGACCTATAGAGCCCAATAAACAACTAACATGGATCATCATTCATTATGCTTATAATTCAACTAATTGATCATTCCATTTCAATATCCATCATTCATTACAATAATCATATCATAAATCCAATACAATTCCATTGTTCATTATGAATCAAAGATCAAGTCTGGTGCTATCATCCATAATGAACAATGGCAAAAACATTATATCAATGAGTCACCCAAAAGGCTCATTCTATCTAAGTTCATACTCCAATTGTTCTCTACAGAGCAACTATAGAATTAACATCCATAACTATAACATTCATATGAAAATAAGTTCTAAATTATACATCACAGCTAGCTTCTTATGAAGATGGGATCAAGAAACTCTATCTTCTATAGCTCTATTCTCCTTAACTCTAGCACCTGAAAAACATATTTAAAGAGGAGTGAGCTTTCAACTTAATGAGATTATGAAATATATCCATGACAAGGTACATAGCAAAGTAATTGGAGCTTTATTAAAAGGATTATAGCATAAGAGGTAAGTTATGAAATATGTGAATATATGTAATCCAGCATAGACTGTTGTTGCTTAAATCTTTTCATTGTCTATGTATTCTTAATGACCTAAATGGTAGTGCAATCATTATTCCTATTATTGTCATTCCTAGTATCCACCGAGATCATAGATGTCGAAGAGCTATATTATTTCATTGTTCAATAAAACCTAATGGAAATGATAATTGTATTAATTGTTAATGGGAGGCTATTGGAATTATTTGAATCTTTATTGAGCCATTAGACTATGTGTATGATAGAATGCCTCGCTAATGGGAGAAAAACCATTGGGTTGAGTGTATTGATTACTCAATTAATAGAGTCTAATTAAATCATCAATATCCTACCTAATGAGGGCTAGGTATCCTAGGCATATCCTTGACTAAGCACATGTAATTGTTTAAATGGAGAAATTAATGCTTTTATTGATTGAATACCAATTCAGTATATAGTTATTGATTGTTCTTTGATCCCAATTGTATTGAAATATGTTTTTATATATATAAGAGTTATTATTCTTCCGAGGATTCTAGGTATTGTTATATTTCGTGATTCACTAAATTCAAGACTAATCCCTTTTTATTGATGTTTTTTTCAGATATTAGAGTCAATGAGGATATAAATGGAGAGGACAGAGCTTCTTGACTATATATATTTTTTTCTACAAAAAGCTATTATAAATATATATTTCTAAATATTTGTATTATAAATATTGTAGTTACAGATGATCTGTATTATAAAAATGAAATGTTAGATGTGAAATTATATAATATTAAATTAAGAAATGAATGGATAAATTGAAACTTTTCTTTGGATGAATGAAATGGTATTAGAAATTGTTATATTTTTTATCAGAAGTTTAATAATGAGGATATAAATGGAGAGGACAGAGCTTCTTGACTATATATATTTTTTTCTACAAGAAGCTATTACAAATATATATTTCTAAATATTTGTATTATAAATATTGTAGTTACAGATGATCTGTAGTATAAAAATGAAATGTTAGATGTGAAATTATATAATATTAAATTAAGAAATGAATGGATAAATTTAAACTTTTCTTTGGATGATTGAAATGGTATTAGAAATTGTTATATTTTTTATCAGAAGTTTAATAAAATAATTGGATTCTACAAATATTTAGTGTTTTTAAACCCGCTCATGTTCTATGGTCATCACATCATTGGCATCGCAGTGTGATATTTGCAAAAGCAAATATTATTAACAGTAAAAATTTGCCCAGCGTATGAGAGCTTAATTAGTAAAAATAGCCTTGCATAAAAAAGAAAACCTAGCTACAAATTTATTTTTCCTGATTGGTTAGAACTGAGATCCTGAAACCTCTTGATCTTATCTTCAATTTATTATTTAAATATTTAATTTGTTTATATTTATTTCCTTTAACCATATTGGATTATAATTTTTTCTTGCCTGCGCTGGCATGATATTTATAATCTAATTTGTATATACTCCCCCATCCCATAAAAAGAAGCTTATTTTGATTTTCACACATATTAAAGTTTATTATGACTTTCACATAAATTTAAAAAAAAATATACTTTTTCCGTTATAAAAAAGTTATTCATTATTTTTTTAGAATATTCTAAAATATTTGCCTACTGTAAAAATAGTTATAAGATTTGTCCATTATATTTTTATTAATTGAAAGGTGTGTATTTTTAAAATTAATAATAAATATAATAATAAATGAATATATGCAAGGATATAAGAGAAAAAATATTATAAAATTTATGAGTTGACAAGTAATTAATATTTTTTTTAAACTGTATAAGAAAATAAAGTGGACAACCTTTTTGAGATAGAGAGAATAGTTAATATAGTTAAATCAATAAATTTTATTAGTATTTTCCTAACACTATACTCTTCATTAATATTAAATGATATATTAAAACTAAATGATTTATGTTGATAAAGATGCACATTAAATAATGATGTATTACGAATTAATAAATTAATTATTCTATTAAAAAGGACAGTGTACTATAATTTGAAACAAATAAAAAAAAAGTGAGCTTATTATTATGGGATAAAAAAAATAATATCTTATAAAAAAGGAAAAAAAAGAAAAAAAGAAAAAGCTATATATAAATAATATAGTATTCATTAGATTTTTGTGAAACCTATCTATAAATTAAATGATTTTGACAATTTCAATCACATAGTGACAAAAATATATTATAAGTTATCCATATTTAATCTTTATGAAAAATATTATCTAGGATGTATAAATATTAACTCATTTTTTCGCCTATATCCCATGGAAAGAGATAATAGACTGATAATAATTAAAATATAATAAGTAAGAAATATATGTGTTTCAGATGATCAATGTACCCTGCGAAATGTTTTAAATTGAGACGATAATATTTAATTAGTAGTCTCAATTAGACGAAATAATAATCAAACACACTTAAAATTAAAAAAAAAATAAATAAATTTTTAAAAAATAATGTAAAAGATTATATCAAATCTCAAAATATAAATATAAAAATTGTATTAATGCAAATTAATATTGTACCCGTACAGTTCAAAAAAGAAAATTTTATTGCACCTGTATCCTGTGACATAGCATAGATATATTTTACTGTGAAAATTGGCAAGGCAGGCATTTAATTTCTGCGCCTTGGACCATGTGCTTTATATGGGAGTTGGTTGTAGTTCATTTAATTCATTTCAGGGAGTTGGCCCCAGCATTAACAAACCTGTAGGCTGTATCCCTGTGGCTCTTGCTGGTCAACAAATTACAATACCAGTTCAAGAAACAAGTGTTGCAATAAATAATAGTAGGATTGGTAATTCTGAAAGCTGGTTGCAGGCTTGCAGGTTGGCCATTACACCTTCTTGGATCTGTTCAAACTCTGTGTCCATTTCGTAATTGACCCAAATTTTCTATCGATTTTTTTTTTTTTTTATCAATAAAGTGTCTGAATTGATAAATTTTTTCCATTGAAAATCTGTTAGGCATTCTATGAAAAAAAAAAAAAATACTTTTCAACAAAAATTTTTATATATTTTTAAAAATTACTTTTAAGTAAAAATATATAAATTAATATTTTTTTAAAAAATAAATTTAAAAAATCAGTTTATAAAAAATAATAAAAATCAATCAATAAAATTTTAAAAGTATTTTTTAATTTCTAACAGCAATCCTAAATACACATGAGTATATTTAACTAAAATTTATCGATAAATTATTAAAATGAATCAATTTACGTCACTTTTTCACTTCATTCATATCTCTTTGTTTTTCTTCTACTATATTTTGTTTCATTTTTGTTGAAATTTTCTTAGAAAATGAAATAAAGTTACAAAAAAAAAAAATTTTTTTTTTGAGATTTTTCAAAAATAAGAGGGAAAATACAATAAAAGTAAAAAAAAAATTGAGATAAATGGAATGAATATTAAAGTGTAATATCATTTATTGAGAAAAAATGATCAATTTTTTAATTTTCCAACGAGAAATTCTACCTAAATGCACTTGATTGAAAAGAATTATTAGTTTAGAAACTTTATTGATTAAAAATAAGGTTTACACATTGAAATATAAAAAATGACAAATTTCAAACACGAATAATATAATTATTCCATTGAAAATTTATTTATAAACCACATTATCTCATCATAGATGATTTATTATTTTTAATCAAATAGAGAAGATAAATTTAGTATATATTGTGTGAAAATTTATTCACAATTAGACTTATTTATGAAATCAAGTCGAAAATCTTATTTTATAAATAAATATGTGGATTACACGATTTAAAATTTTAAAAAATTTTACATTTTTCAAATCTTGACCTCAACCCTCTCAAGATGATAAGAGTTATACATATTTTTTGAGAAGGTAAAAAGCTTGCCGAGTGGTGACCAACTCGGGAACTCCATGTTGTTGCCTGGGCATTGAGGGAGAGAGGGAAATTAAGGGGACTTTGGCCCCCAACAGTTATAATTCAAAATTTTTAGTATAAAATTTTTAAAATTTGGCTATATATTATATTTAATCTTTTTATTTGACATAAAAATTTCTCTTAGTCATATAAAAATTGATTTATTTATATATCACATTACTATAAATTATAATATAAAAAATTTGATTTTTTAAAAAAAATTTCTAGCTCCGCCAATAGGCAAGATGTCTATGTGCTTCATAGCCTTCCAATGGATTTAATGATTTTCATATTATTTGAAAGAAAAAGAAAATTGTACAAAGACTAAGATTGCCTCCCTGGCCAACTCAACAATAGGAATGATAATTTGTATCGTACCTATGGGTATTCACTTGAATCTTACCTAATTAAAATAGGTAATATCTAAATTGACCGAATAATAGATATAGATAAATCCATATTTGAAAAAATAGCATTGGGTTTGAGTATGGTACGGATAGTATAGTGTAGTATTCTACTCATACTTTATCCAAACTATCGGATTTATATATTTCATATAAAACTTTATATATTTTATTATTTTATATAAAATTTTTAGTATTTTAGTATCTAAAATAATTTTTATATTTTTTTAAATATAAAAATAAATTCGAATTGACCTAAATGTCCTTAAATAATATGTATTACAGCCTTTAAAACTACGTCATTTTAATAATAGGTATTTAGCAATTTAACAATTTTATTAGGATTAACATAATGTCCTTTAGTTTAGTTAATAATTTATTATACCTTATCATTTTATTAAACACAAAAAAAAAGTCATCACATATTTTTGATATATAATGTTAAATCTAATCCTAAATTTCTCTCATTCGGTAATATTGTCATTCTACTCCTCTTCTCTCTCTTCAGTTCTCTCTTTTTTGAATCTCAATTTCTTTTTTCCTTAAAATCGCTTTCTTCAAACTCTCTGTAAATTTTCCATTTTCAAATTATTTAGATCTATTTCTCTTTTCTCTCTATATCTTCTTTTTTTTTTTTCTCTGAATTTTCTTTTTTTTTTTGGATTTTCTTTTTTTCTCTCTAATTCTATAATTAAATAAACTGTCTTTAAATTAATATTGTTCTCTAATTTTCCTTTTTGCTTCTCATAATTTTGAGAGCAAAATAATAAGTAATTTTCGTGTACTTGAGATGCATCTACTATTAGATATTTTAATCTTATTATATTTGAAATTAATATTATCTGTGACACTTATTTTTTTCTTTATGAATATTAATTCATTTTATTTTATCTTCACTTCTTATTACATAAAATAATTATTCAAATGTACATCTTAATATCATCACATTAAATTCAGTATATATATTTAAAAATAATTTGGTACTTATTCAGGAAATGAGTTATTCACGAATTATTTAAATTCTATAAATGTGAGAGATGGACTTAAAATTTATTACTAAATGAATATGAATAAAGATATAAATAGGCATGTATCACCTTGAATATAGATAAAGTTATTTTATTGCCTTGCCCATATTCTATCCATTATGGTTCCTACCGAACTGCTACATTAATTCTTGCCTGTCTCATCCAATAAAAAATCAAAATGCGAACATCGGTGCACCTAAAAATGTAAAGGAATGGAGGTTTGGATCGTTGGGGGGTGACAGTCAAAATTAAGCACCGCTCTTATTGGTTCATTCAATTTTCATGTCATCTTTAGATCATTGTCCAAACACTTCTAGAATCCTACATATACAAAGTTCATGTTATCCTGGTCATAAAAAAGAAAATCACCTTATTCTTAAAATAAAAAATAAAAAATAAAAAAAAAAGAAGGTAATTCATGTTAAAACTTGTAATGATATTGAATCTTACTGCCCATTAATTTAGTTTAGATTTTTGGATTAAATTCAAACTTTTTAACATTATATCAAAATAGAATTTATATTTCAACATTTATTATACATGCTAAAATGTATAAGGTATAATATTAAACTAAATCAAATCAAAATAATACTGAATTTTACTTTGAATTCAAATGGATTTGTTTTAAAGTTCAAATTAGCTTGATTATAATGAATACTCGAAATATTTGAATTTAAATTGATTAGACTCAATTGCCATAAAAAAAAAAAAAAAATTAAATTAGTTATTTTAATGCCAAAATGAAGTTGGAACAAAGTCGAATGAACTTTTCGAGATTGAATCAGTAACTATCACATATAACAAATGGCAAAATCAGAAATTTTATTTAGTGGAGTCAATATATATAGCTGTATAATTTTTTATATATATAAATAATTATAAATTATAAATCTACATTTATTTTTGTATGGAGAAAAAATTATTTTATAAGTCATATCATTAATTTTATAATTTAATTATATTTAAATTAAATTTTATCAAAATTCGTAGAATTTATAAATAAATTATATATAAATTAGCAATTTTACAATTTAAAAAGAATTACTTTAATTTATAAAAATAAACATTAAAATTCATTATATATTAATTTCTTAAAATACTTTATTTACGTATCAAATGGGTTACACATCGATTTGTTCTAGATATAATATAATATTCTTTATTTTAAAGATATTTAGTATTTTTCTCATTTGATTCAAAGTATAATAGACAAAAAAATAAAAAATAAAAAAAGTCAAGATAAAAATTTTAAAAACATATTTTTTCAAAATTTTCAAATTTATTGTATTACTTCAAATAAATATATCTTACTTGAAAATTATAAAAAAGTAAATTAACAATTTAAATATGGTCATAATATAAATTTGAGTAAGGTGAATACTTAAAATACTCACATAACTTTTAAAATTTTTTAAACAATTAGAAATTTTATATTTGAAAATTAAAAATGAAATTGAGTATATCATGATATATACTTTAGTGATATCAAAACATAAAATTTATTAAAATTTTAGGAGTTTAAAAATATATTTGAGTAAAGTTATGCATTTTAGTGGAATTCTTTTAAAATTTTATTGGAGTCACCGTTTTAAATATATATAAATTAATGGGATTCTTAAAAATTTAGTGGAATCTTGTAACCTACTAAACCAAACATACTTATCCCTATGTACAATATAAAATTTATTTAAAATTATATAAAACTTTAATATTTTATTAAACTCGCTTGTTATTTTATTTAAATATTATCATATTTAAACTCAACACCGTTCATTACTGAAAATGCTTAAATTTAATATTTAAATATTTTAAGAATCGAATTCAATTGAGTAGCTTACTGAGTAACCTGTCTGGTTTACGCCCATATTCCCAAGCAACTTTTCTTTCACTTCTTTTTTTTTTTTTTTTTTCAAAGAATGATTTAAATGCTATGATCTATAATCGCATATGAAATTCTATAGCTAGCATATACTTTCTGGCTCTTACAAAAGATTTAGAAAGGATGTGTCCACGTTAAACAAGCTAATTTTGATTAACTCTAATACTGGTTTCCACTTTCCATATATACATAGTCTCGGAATAGAGTGTTACCAACAAACAATATTCGATAGTTAATAGCTAAGCCAAAGTCTTTATAGCACCGATATTGCAGAGAACTACACATGCAGTTAATGACATCATTAGAAAGCATCAGCTTGGTTGTCCAAATTTCGTTTTGGTTGTTAGTACGTACTGATCTGATTGTTTAGCTTTTTTTTATTGTCAGTATCAAGTAAGCTGCTTGTTGCATTTTCCAAAGCTTTCGTGTTAGAATATTCCTCCAAGCATATTTATTCTCCTTAATACTGAATCTATTACCCTTTTCAAAACAAAAAAAATCTATTAGCTCCAACTAAAATTATTATGCATGCCTAGTTATGCATATTGTATGTGTTGACTATCATTTATAAGGTTTAACTTTTACACCCTCCGTTTCAAATTAGTAGTCATTTTGGAGGAGTGCACATATATTAAGAAAATCATTTAATTATTATAATTATAAGTTAAAAAGATTAAAATATCTCTTTTTAATTTTGATACAAAGAAATAAAAACAATTAATGTGAATGTTTAATAAAAAGATAAAGAGATGATAAAATTAAAAAAAAATAATAAATACTTTTTTGAAATTCTAAAATAGCAAATATTTTGAAACAAAATAAAATTTCTAAAAAAATTATTATTTTGAAACAGATAGAGTAAAATTCAACCCCTTTCAAAAAAAAAATAAAAATTCAACCTTTGCTTCCTTATGCTATAACTATTAATCTCTACATTTAGACAAAAAGCCTTTTAGGTAACATTAAATTGAAAAATAATTAACTATTATTAAGCATTACGTTTACATGAAACACATTGCACGTAGGTCTAAAAAATTAACAAATGGGCTAGATTCTTATTGGACCAAAAGCTGGAACAAGCCTATGTAGAAGATCCACTACATCATTGGGTCCAAATGTACGTAGTAAGTCCATTCGCTGTGTATTTTCACCACATTTGATTTAAGAGATTTTCTATGTTTCAGTATAATCATCAAGATGCCCATGTAAATCCTCTATAAATAGTCTTGTAAACTCATTGTGAAGTTTCTATCACTTAAATCAATAAATAAACAATTTCTCTTATCATTTTGTGTGGTCATTTGACTTTGAATTGATGAAATTTTTTTGCTTAGATATTTATACTGTGATTGACGAATTTAATAATTTAAATATCATATTTCGAAGCTAAAATTAACAGTATTGACTATCTACATACTGGAAAACTCAAGTTATTTTTTCTTACACGGATTCTTAAGTTGAAAGTTGATAATGCCCTTATACCTATATACAGTAAATTTAGGTTAATTAAATTGCATCAATAGTATTAATAATAAGCTTAATTAAATCCGATGATTTAATAAAATTGAAACAAAGAACCTAATTAAAATAATCCAAAGATATTAGATCTAATTAATTAATATGCTTAGGTTAATTATTTTAGAGCGAACATCTTTTTGGCATATGCCTAGTGGGATCCTTTTTAATATCAAGAAGATGTCAAATACTAGAAATATTGGAAATCATATTAGTAAGGCCAATAAGACTAACGATAGCACTAGCTGAACCTCTGCTATTGGAACAGGAAACCAACTGCCCATGATTGCACATAATAAGAAGAAAGCTGAAATATTCCCTGAATACATTGGATTGCAAGAGCATATAAGAAGATCCCAAATAGAATCGAAAGATGGTTCAAACTAATGATCTTGAACTTGGTATATCTAATGTGCTTGGGAATTAGACATCATTAGCTATGCAAATAAGGAGGGTAAAGGTCCATTTGAATGTCGGAATCCAACCAAGGCAAGGAGTTTATGTAAATAAATCTGAAGGTACTTTTCTTGAGGATGACATGACCCAAAATTCCTGAATGAATGAGATTGAGTACAATAGAGAATTGATCCTGCTAAGGTCACTCGGTCCGAGCATGGCCAATCAGAGGGCTCTATTTGATGGCATGGCTCAAGAGAATAATGACCTATATATGGGGATGGTCAAGGAGATTGTTGTGGACATGAGACCAATGATAGATGAAACTCAAAGTACTCATAATTAATAGATTGGTCTTTAGATCACTTCACAATGGAATTAACTCGTTTCACCAAAATAATGGAAGGTAGAAATGAAGATATGTCAAGAAGAAGAAATTTAGCTAACCAATTTAGGAGACATATGCCCGACAACTGAAGGAACGAACCTAGATACCAAAACCTACTACAATGTACAGATCGAGAAGGAGACCAAGAGTGCAGAGAGCAATGGCTAGCTGGCCAAGCTCATTCATGTAACAATCCCAAGCAATATTTTAATTTTTATTTTCATAAGGTTGTTAAATGGATAGGTTGACTAACACCAATGTCATATTTTATAAGAGGATTATTAGACTTGCATTCATCAATAAAGGAAAATAACCAAAAAGGTCGTCCCATTGACCCCCAAATATATAAATGCATTTGATAAAATGAAAAAATCATTCATAAAAGCCCATTTGGCCCAAATATACTTAATAGGTTGTGGCCACCATTACAAAATCCAAGTGTTCAAGACACAATATAGTACAAAATCAATGGGATTTTCCTAATCGAGACCTGCGACGGACAACTTGTGGTTTGCTTGTAAGAAATACAAAAATTGGAACATAGCACAATCAAAAGTATGGTCAAGGTTTGGCTAGAAACCATACCCTTGTTTTTGTTCTTTTTAGATGGAATGCAGTTTAACGGAGAATAAACATATAATTATGATTGAAATTATTAATTAAAAATATAATAAATTAAAAAATTAAAATAACAAATAATATATACTTATAAACACATAAATACTATTTGAAATTATAAGAATCAATTTTATATGATATTAGTTGATTTTATTAAAAATTAATTTAAAATTTTGATAAAATAAATAATAATTTATCAAATAATGAATTTTCAACCAAATTTATACAAATATAAATAAATCATATTAAAAAATTAATAATTTTAATTTGGTAGCTATTCGGGTAAGTATCAGCATAAATAATTTTTATCTTAAATAAATATTTAAAGAAAAAAGATGAGGCATGAATAAAACACATGAATTGAAAGCTATAAATACCCTTTTTTTTTTTTTTTTTTTTAAGTTTATAGACAATTTTTGCAAACAAAAAAATTTAAGGTACTAAAAATGTAATTTTATTAATGTTTTTAGGCCATTTGTATAAAATCCATTTTTTTTTTAACTTAATTCACATCATAATTCATTGTCCATAGATGTATAATAATCAGAGAAAAATATAAGAGAGCTATATAGGTTAAAAAGCCGAAACAAGCAAACAAGAAAACTAAACAGGCAAACATAGCCCCTCCAAGAGGCCCAGAACTCATTCATACAGCCAATAGCCTATATTTATCAAGTCTAAGCCTGTCTGAAGCCCTTTTGCAAAGAAAAAGAAAAAAAAAAAAAAAAAAAAAGGCAAGTAATTTGTTAGTCTAGCCTAAGCCCAAAAAAAAATAATAATAATAAAAAATAAAATCTCTTATTTATAATTGAATTGATACAAAAAGTATGCGATGATATACCTATTATAAAATTTGTATTGATTATGTTTCATATCTCATAAATTTGTATATTTAGTTTTCTTGATTTTTTTAAATTAGTTAGATTTTGATTTTTTTTAAACAAAAAGTATATAATATCAATTTTATAATTTAAAAAATAATATAAAATTATAAACACTAATCTCTTATTTAAAAAAAAATCATAGCAAATATTATACAAAAAATCCATGACTACTTAGAATATTTCTAACAAATATTTAATATCTAATATGGTTTAATATTTAATTTATGAAATACATTAAATAAAATTAGTATCTATTATTATTTATACAAGTTATGAGTTTCAATTCAGATAAAAAGTTATAACAAATAATATATATTAAACAAAAAAGAGCATATTTTTAATAAATAATTAATATTTAATACTATTTAATATTTAAATTTATTTTTAAGAAAATTTTAAAAAATTAAATGTTAAAATGAGATAATTTTCTAAAAGAAAAATTATAAAATATTTGATGAATTAACTCAAAATCATTACAAATTCTATTAAATGTGAAAAAAAAATTAAACGACTATAAATGTTAAAAATATAAAAATAGGACTTATGTTATCGCCAAAAGGCCTCAAACCCCCTTTTTAGTTTTAGACCTGTGTGTGTATCATTATATATATATATATATATATATATATATATATATATATATATATATATATATATATATATATATATATATATATATATATTTTATAACTTGCATCGCATGTTAATCTCTATTATAATTCGTTAAAATTCGTTAGAAATATAAATATTTATTCTAAATTTTTACTTTTTTTATTAAAGTTTTAATGACTAGTATTTTGTTACTTAAATATAAAATAATGTAAAACTTCTCAAATAAATACTATGAGGCCGAAATTTTATTGGTCGATTTTTAAGATTATCATAGAGCAATATTTATATAACTTGATTATTAAATTCACTTTAGCTGTTGAATCCAAATTAGATTAAATTTTCATATAAAAAACGTAAAAATTCAATAAAAATATAATTATATACAATAAATATTATCTAAATTGTATAATCGTACATATTTAATATAATTAGAATTATGACACAAAATAATTATAGATTCTATATAAATATATAAATGCATTTTAAAAGGCAATACGTATATAATATTGAAATAAAATTCAAGCATATCTAAATAAATCATTTTTTTTATAATTTTAAATGATATTTTCATATTCAACAATATGTTAGAAAAAAAAATAAATGAATTGATAGATACATTTTCTTATAATTTTATAGTTAATTTTGTTATTATTATGCTAACTAATTATTAATTATAAGTAGATTTTCATGTTAATATTTGATACATCTATTGTTTTATTATAATTTTAATGTAGATTATATATTTTACTACTTTTGATAAATTTTGATTTATTTGACACATTATAGTTTATTTTCTATTCCTCCTGAAAATGAATAATAATCTTTCTAATGTACTTTTATAAATTTAATATTAATATTAATTCAATATTAATTATATGTAATTGATTTACCATGTGATACTTTAGCTCCTAAATATTTGAAAAAATAATTTTGCTCATTGTTGTTAAATGAATTCTTAATTAGTATATTTTCTTTTTCTACTGCGTTTTCTTATAAAATCAAAAGTAATTTTTTTAATTTACAAATTATTACTAATAGATAAAATAACTAATTTTAAAATTTATGATAGGATAAAGTAATAATTTATAAAATGAAAATCAAATTAGACGTCTTCTTATAGAATCAAAAGTAATTTTTCTAATTTACAAATTATTACTAATAATTAAAACAATTATTTTTAAAATTTATAATGAAAAAAGTAATAATTATAGAATGAAAATCAAATTAGAATTTCTTTAACTTATTAATATTCGAATAATCAAAGTCAAAAAAATTTCTCTAACTTCTAAATATTTTAAAAAAATTAAAAAATATAAATTAGTTTAATTGAATTCTTTTTTATTTGAATTAAATATAATTAACTATATATTAAATAATAATTATTTTATTCTCTCCTTGTTCTGATTAAATTCTTTTTTTTATTTAAATTAAATTAGATAATTAAATTATTAAATTATAATAACTATATAATTATAAATTTGTAATATAATTAATTATATATTAAAAAATTATTTTATTTATTTTATTCTAATTGAATTCATTATTTTTCTTATTTAAATTAAATATAATTAGATATTAAATATAATTAATAATTTGTTAAATGATAATTGTTTTATTTTTCCTTATTCTAATTAAATTCACCTTTCCTTATTTAAATTAATTATAATTAGATATTAAATATAATTAATTATATATTAAATAATAATTATTTTATTATTTCCTTATTCTAATTGAATTCATCATTTATTATATAAATTAAATATAATTAGATAATTATATTATTTAATTAATAAATAATCATATTACCCATCATAAATACATTAAAAGAATTTAGTAAGAGGTTATTACGTAAATGTGCTTTTCCTCCTTCTGTACACACACAGATATATATATATATATATATATATATATATATATATATATATATATATATATATATATATATATATATATATATATATAAGTTAATTGGTATGGATATCAGGTGTTTGATTTCAATTCAGGTATGATTTAGTTCAATTTGGTCCTTGGTATGGAGATCAATGCCTCTCTAGTTTAGTCCCGATAGATTTACAACTATTCAATTCAATACAGTTTTTTTTTTTTTTTAAGTCTTGGGAATTTTATTTCTTTTTTTCTTATTTAGGTTGGAATCGCTCGTCCCATGCTCACCTTAATTCTAATTACATTCTAATTCATTTGTATTTCAATATTAATTGTGATATTAATTTCACTATAAATATATGTTCACGTGACCACTATATTTCTCATATTTATTCAAAATATCAATATGTCATGTTCAACATTGTTTTTTTTATGGATTTTTTTTGTTAGTTTTAGTTCAATTTTCTTATGTTTTTATGGGTTTTTTTATTAGTTTTAATTTAAATTATTTTTTGTTTCACATATTAATAGCTTAATTTTATATGTATATACTTATTTGTATAAATTAATTCTTCAAAATTATATATATATATAATTCACAATTTATTACCATTAAAATTTGAATTTTTACAAAAAAAAAAAAAAAAAAAACAGTGTAAATCTAAAAAATAAAAATTTAATTATAAATTTTTTCTTTGTTTGATTTGTATTTCTTAATTTTTTACAAATGATAAAAAAAAAATCGTGTTTATTCTTCTATGTTGAGTTTTTTTTTTTTAATTGTATCATCTAAATATTGTTAATTGTTGTTTTTACTAATATAGTTACTCTTCTTAATGAGTTGAAATTAATGGTAAAACTTAGAATAAAAGTAAGATGTATGTGAATTTAAAATCCTATTTAAAATTTTGCTTCTTTTTTTTACACAAATCCTACTTACCTTTTCTTTTTAAAACAAAAAGTTGTATAACAAACCATGTTTATTACTAAATTTGTTATTCTTAATGGAAAAATTGAAAATATTAATAAGTAACTAGAATATTCATAATTCATATTTTATGACATTAGATTTTAAATTTTACGTGCAATAAACTTTATGTAAGTTTGAATTATAAAATTATTATTCTGATTACTTTACTATTTGTAATTTATCTAATTGAGTTGAATATAAATAATAATTATCAGTAAATTAAAATATAAATTTTTTTATTGATTTAATTTTAATTTTTATGGAATTTATTAAATTTTGTTGCCCAATATGCACTAAGAAGGAGGTTGAAATGGTAGAAAATTAAAAATTTTAGTTTAATGGAATTTAAAGAAAGTAAAAGATTGAAAAGAAGATAGAAACACAAAGATTTATAGTGGTTCGGCTGTTAACAAACCTTATGTTCACTTTCCAATTAACATTTGGGCTTTTCGCCAACACAATTGCACTTATAAGAAGTTTTCCCAAGCTCACTCCAAATTTAGTATTTTTTGGCTCACACCAAACCCTTTACACTTGTGTTTTAAGCTCACACACAACCTCACAAGAGTTTTTCCCATATTAGGCTAATTCTCAAATCCAATACAATTGTTTATGCTAACACTCAAACTCTTAAGAGCATTCAAAGTTGTATAGCTACCGAAAATACAAAGAATTGAATGCAAAACATTGAGAAATCAAATTGCAGTAGTTTGGCCTTAAACAAAGTTGTTGTTCTATCTTAAATGGCCTATGGAGGGAGTATTTATAGTGTCTTCCCTCCATAAGGCCGTTACATGCAAGTCATGGGCTAATCTCCTCCAATAACTATGAAATCTATATTAAATTCACAGTCAGAGTTCAGTTGCGGTTGAGAAATCAATATCGCGATCAAGATTGCTAAATCGTGGTTGAGAATACCATTTCACAGTCACGATTATCAAATGAGTCAAACAGCTAGATGACACATGTCATTTTCTTATACATTCTTCAACTATCCATTGCAACTACTCCATTCTCTATAAATGTCGCTGTCTCGGTCGTAATCTGGGGATTCCGATTGCGATCAAGGTTTCACATCAAAGTTCACGGTCTCGAGATTAGGCGCAATATCTTTTATGCCTTACTTACTTCAAGCTTCAATTTATTGGAATTGTTCGCGATTGCGCTTATGGTCATCGTGATCGCGACTTAATTTTTAAGGGCGTGACTTCCTAATCTCATGCGTGATTAATAAGTCATTTTGCATCCTTAAAATTTTCTCAAAGTTTTTGATTCTCAAACCTTTCTAACTTAATTTCCTGCATCAAAACACTTGATACAGACATTAGTACTTAATCAACTTAATTGTCGATATCAAAATCGAAATTAACTAAGTTGTAACCCACTCCCCCTTTTTGATTTTGACAAATAGATTGAGCTTTAAAGGAGAAATTAATTTCACTATGCAAACAAATTGAAATTAAGTTCAACATATAATTATTTAAGCAAATTAAGTTCAATAAACAATGCTATGCTACTATCATTTAAGTTTAATCAACTTTTCTCTCCCTCTTTGTCAAGATCAAAAAGAATGAATCATAAGGAGACATATAGATAGAGAGAAGTAAGCAAATAAATTGAAGAAACATAATTATTTTGAAGTGCCAACCCTAGATGCATTCATATAAGATCATTACTTTGAAGTGCCATAAAAATTAATGCATGAAATAAAAATGAAAATAAGAAAATATAAAAAGAAAGAAGAATTCTTAGAAGAAAGAATTTAAGATTCATTTCCAACTCCATGTTCATCTTCCTCTTGTTGCTCTTGTGCTTGCTCTTCCTCATCTCCACTAAACTCCATTCTTGTAAATTACATTGAAGAAGACCTATGCAACCTTGCATTTCATAAATGTCATGATGAAGGAGATTTAAGAGATGGAGTCTCCTCAAGACTTTGTGAAAAAGCATATTGATCTCATTTTGAGTTTGAGGTTGAGGAGGGGGTTAGATGATTGGTCCTTTAGAAGGCTCTTCTTCTATAGTTTGGCTTGCTTCTCCTTAGACACTCACCTTTGTCCTCTTTTTGATTCTTTTGGATTCAACCTCATGAAAAACAACAAGCTCAAAAATATATTCATTGATCCCCTCCTTGGATCTAATGCATCTAGCATTAGTGAGATACTCAATATCAATGTAGCTAGAGTTGTAAAGGAGATAGGGGCTTTTAAGAATGGCTTATTTTCCAGAGAGAAGGCGCTAACATGCTTGTGATAAGGGTGATTTGAGAGAAAAGGAGAATGGTTCTTTTGGAGGCAGTGGCTAAATGGCTCAATTGATCAACAAGGAATTTTGCCATTTGAATTTTGTGTTTCTTAATGAATCCATAAAGGAAAAAGAGGTCTTTTTGGGAGACCTTCTCATTGCCATCACCCCTAGCAGTTATGGAAAAGGTGATGATCCTATGAAGGACCCAATGAGGAAAGAATTTAAGAGAGGTTTTAGTATCATACCCAGTTTCAATTGATATTTCTTTCTAAAAATCATTATCCATGGAGAAGTCCATAATGTTTGACATGCCTTCCTCGTGAAAGCCAAAGATATCCTCTAACTCATCTAATTTTAGGCCATATTCCTTCCCAAAGAGATGGAAGGTAATGCCATAATAACCAATAAGAGAAGTAAATCTTTTGTGAATCACAATAGAGGAAAGAAATTCTCTTGTGAACTCTTCAAACCTATGTTCACCATAATAGATGAACCTTCCCTAATTCATGAAATTAATATGTTCTTCAATTTCCTTGTCAATTCCTAGTGCTATAAGGCTTGGCAAACTAGGGATTTTGTTAGGAAGAGTGGTTTTATTGGAGAGAATGAGGTATTTAGCATTTTCCTTTTGGAGCTTGTGAAAAGGCAGCTATACCTTTTCCCTTGCAGACCCTAAAGGCCTTTTTGGGTGCCATAGAGAAGAATAGAGTAGAGAAATGAAAAAAAAATTGATTTAAGGAAGAAAAGTGAGAGGGAATGAAGAAAATTGAGAGAAAATTACTTTAGGATGTTACAAAATGTTTGAAAAGGTTAAAATATGCAAAAAGGGGTATTTATACCCAAAAATCTATGAAAAATAGTCAAAATGAATATAACATAGAAACTAGCCATTTTCTAATGACTACATTTTTTCAGTGTCAGACAAAAGCTACGTTCATGACAATGATATTTGAAAAAAGTGAGTAACAAACAAATTTTAAGTAAATCACATTTGCGAAGACCAAATAGTGAATGCGACTTATGAATTTTTGCTAACAAACAAATATATTCAAAAGTCTAACCATGAATAAGGAGATGCAGATGCAATTTTTAAGTCAATTTTAAAAGTGAGAAGAAAAAGGTTTGAAAACTAATTTTATCCATTTGGCACATTGAGTTATGATCAAAGTAACTATAAATGAATGATTGATACTCATGAAATGGATAGAATTCATAAGCATTCCAAACAATCATTGCAACACATATCAATTAAGAATTCTATCAAAACATGTTATCTATTTATTTAATAAGGATTCATGATTAACAATTATCAACCATATGTCAACAACATATGCATGAAATGGAGTGACATACAATTTTAAAAAATTTATGTCAAGAAGTTCCCATCAAGCATTCTTAACTCCCTTTTAATGAAATTCAATCTTTCTTCATTGAGGGGCTTTGTGAAAATATCAGTAAATTGGTTTGTGTATCAATAAATTATAACACAATATCACCATTTTGCACATAATCTCTTAAAAAATGATGACTAATGTCTATATGCTTACACTTAGAATGTTTAATGGGGGGTTTTTGAAAGATTAATGGCACTTGTGTTATCACATTTGATGGAAATGTGATCAATCACTTGACCATAGTCCTTGAGTTGTTATTTCATCCAAAGGACTTGAGTGTAATAATAACCCGCACCGTATAGTCCACTTCAGTGGTTGATAAGGCAACTGAAACCTGTTTCTTGCTAGACTAAGAAACTAAGCATCTATCAAGAAAATGACAAGTTTCAAAAGTGATCTTCCTATCAAGTAAACTACCAGCATAATCCGCATCTAAAAAGCTAATTATGTTAAATGATATGTTCCTAGGATTCCATAAGCCTAACTACAATGCGCCATGTAAATACTTTAGAATTCCTTTAATCGCATGCAAGTGAGATTCCTTTGGGTAAGATTGAACACGCGCACATAAACAAACACTATACATTATATTAAGATTAGATGCCGTAAGATAAAGAAGAGAGCCAATCATACCTCTATAATTCTTCTTATCTATAGGCTTACCCTTTTCATCCTTGTCAAGTTTTGTTCATGTGCTCATTGTTGTCTTACTACTCTTACAACCATCTATTCCAAACTTCTTGAGAAGCTCCTTTGTGTATTTGGATTGATTGATAAAAATTCCATCCTTGCATTACTTGATTTGTAGTCCTAGGAAGAACTTGAGCTCATCTATCATACTCATCTCAAATTCCTTAGTCATACACTTAGAAAACTCTTTACAAAGGTTTTCATTAGTAGTACCAAATGCAATATCATCAACATAAATTTGAACAATTAAAGTGTGATTTTGTGCTTTTTCACAAATAAAGTTGTATCAACCTTGCTTTTTGTAAAATCATTTTTCAAAAGAAATGAACTAAGCCATTCACACCAAGCTCTAGGAGCTTGTTTCAATCCATACAAGGTTTTAGTTAATTTGTAAATATGGTTTGAAAATTCAAGATGTTTAAGACTAGGAGGTTGTTCAACATATAGTTCCTCCTAAATAAAACCATTTTAAAAATACACTTTTCACATCCATTTGAAAAAGTTTAAAATCCATGTGACATGCATATGCAAGAAGTATCCTAATATCCTTTAATCTTACAATCGGAGCAAAGGTTTCATCATAGTTTATGCCTTCCTCTTGGTTGTACCCTTTGGCAACCAATCTAGCCTTATTTCTAGCGATGGAACCATGCTTATCTAACTTATTTCTATATACCCATTTACATCCAATAATTGGATGACCTTTAGGTCTAGGAACAAGTTCATATACTTTGTTTCTCTCAAATTGGTTGAGTTCCTCTTACATAGCAATCAACCAACTCTCATCATTAATAGCCTCATCAATGGTCCTTAACTCAATTTGAGAAACAAAGGTAAGATTATTGTCTAAGGCTTTACAATGAGTTCCAATACTTACGCTCTTTGAAGTTTCACCAATAATAAGCTCCTTGGGGTGATTCTTAGGATATCTCCACTCCTTTGGAAGTCCTTGAGCATCTTCCTTTTGTGGATGTGGTGGAGTATAATGATCTTGTTGGCTTTCTTTTTTAGTTCCATCTTCTTCTGGAGTGCTATCTTGATCAATCCTAAACCTTTTAAATTCATCTACAATATTATCAAGAACACTACATTTCCCAAAATCAAGCTTACTATATTCATCAAACACAATATTCATAGATTCTTCAACTACCATGGATTTTTTGTTAAAGACTCTATAAGCCATACTAGTGGTGGAATAGTCTAAGAAAATACCTTCATCAATTTTAGAAGCAAATTTTCCAAGGTTATCCTTGGTGTTTAATACATAATACTTGCAACTAAAAACTTTAAGATATGAAATTTTGGGCTTTTTTTCATTCCATAACTGTGAACCCTCAAATTTGTACCCTTAGGATTTGACTGCAGTTTGACACTTATTAATATTAGTGTGCTACACAGAGCCCGTATGGCTGTTCCACTAGCCGGTTAGCGGGCAAGGAGTCAAGAAAGCAGCGCCCTATTGAAAAATAAATTTTCTGAATCTTTCATTTTCAGACAACCAGCACTCTATCATGAACCTATAGAATCAAACTGGGCTAAGATTGAATCAAGAACGGATGAAAACGGGCTGAAAAATGAGCTACTGCAACCCGCAGGCCAATTGCGGCAACTCGCAGCAGGCTGCGGTTACCGCAGACGTCTTTTGGCTACCGCAGCCAGCCCTACAGTTATTGTAAAGCTTTTTGCGATTACCGCAAGTCTCAGACAATTGCTGCAATGTGTTCTGACAGAATCCCACACCGAAAAATCACCCTTTTAAGCCTCTATACTCCCTCTATAAATACCTTACACCTCCTAACAACTTCTATAGACAATTATATGCTTTTAGACTCTCCCTAAAGCTTTCTAAACCCTATTCCTAAGCTTTCTAATCATCAAAACTCTCTTTCTAAACCTCTAAATCTTTAAAACCCCACTCCAAAACTTCTTCCATCATCTCAAACCTTATTCATAAGTTTCTTAACCACCTCAAACCTTATTCATAAGTTTCTCAATCATCCCAAAACCCCATCGTAAGCCTTCTAATCACCTGAAACCCTATCTATAAGCTTCCTAATCAAGTAAAGGTGTAACTTAAGTTATTTCTTTCAAAGGGAATTCGTGGTAATCAAGTAAAGGTGTGATCCAAGTCCCTCTAAGAAGAGTTCGTGCTATTCAAGAGTTCTTCTTCCAAAAGGAGTTCTCGTGCTATCCCTAAGCTAAGGTAGAACTTAAATCCGGTGCCTCCAAAGGTAAAAGTTCTTTCCTTTTCCTTTTCTTTTTCAATTCTAATTTCAAGATCTAAATATGAAAAGATCTAATTTTTGTTAATTAAAATCTAACCTAATTAACAAATCCCCTAAGCCCTTAAAATCAATTAAAATATGATAACAAAGGTAATGACTTAAAAACCCATCATTCGCAAGAAGGAAGAACTGCATGGGGTTTGATTCCCATTCAAAGGGATACACGGGCTTGCCATCTCTAAGGCATTCAACTCTGCTAAAATTAACAACTTCTTCTCTCTATCACCTCTTCACATAGTTTAGGATTGAAATTGCTTTTCTTAAATAAAAATTGAAATTTTAGTTCCTTTTATTATTATTGTTTTGTTACTCTTTTTCTTACTTTAGTTGTTTAAATTATATTTGGGAAATGTGTGCTTTTCTTAGAACCCGTAAGAACTAAAGGAAAGATCCTTTGATTTTGATATTTTAACTTGTAATAGTTTTAAGTAGTTTTCCTTTATTTTTCACATTTTATAATAGTCATTATCTCATATTTTGCCATGCATTGCACGAATAATATTTGTTTCATACATCATATTATATCTATTCAAGCGTACATAAAAACTTCTTGTTAAAAGCTATTTTGTATTTAAGCCAAACTATTTTTTTGTATTATTTTAGCCAAAATCTAGTTCCCGAGCCCTTTTTGGTCATTCGAGAACTAGTGCTTTTCCTTGGGATAAATGTTATAATTTTGGAGTCAATCAAATTGGGTTTTTCCTTTAATATTTCCAACTAAAATAAATAAAATTAAAGTGGTGACTCCTTTTGCAAATTACAACTTACAAAATATAATTTTCTAAACTTATAGCGAGTTCCCATCGCGATGTTTCTCCCAATGAGCATTTTCGATTCCCTTCCGTGGATCAGACCGGTGCTCGGACGAGGCCTCACAATAACTCATAAGAGGTTTTGTTTAAAATGAATCTTTTGAAAACTCTATTTGCAATATAGCAAGAAGTATTTACAGTTTTCCTAAAAATAAGTAGTAGACCATACTCATTAAGCATAGTTCTAGCCACTTCAATCAAAGTTCTATTTTTTCCTTTCTACAACAACATTTTATTGTGGTATTCCAGGAGAGAAAAAATTATGTGAAATTTCATGTTCAATGCAACAATTTTCAAAATATTTATTTTCAAATTTTTTTCCATGATCACTTCTTATTTTTGAAATGAAATAAGATTTTTCATTTTGAACTCTTTTAGCGGAACTTTTGAATGCATTAAAAGTGTCACTCTTATTATGAGTTAAAAAACTAACCTAAGTAAACTTAGAGCAGTCATCAACAAGCACATTGGCATAAATTTTTCCACCCAAGCTAGCAATTCTACTAAGTCCAAACAAGTCCATATGTACAAGTTAAAGGGATTTAGAAGTACTTACAACATTCTTAGATTTGAAAGATGATTTGTGTTGCTTTCCCATTTGGCAAGGTCTACATGTCTTGTCCTTTGAGAATTAAATATTTGGAAGGCCATCAATAAGCTCATCCTTGCAAAGGCTATGTAAAAGCTACATGCTTGCATGTCCAAAACTTCTATGCCAAAGGCCAGACTCATTGCTAATAGACATGAAACACTTGATATTTTAATTAGCCAAATCATCTAAGTCAATCAAATAGGTATTACCTTTCTTTTCACCTTTAAACACCACATTATTATTAGCTAAAGTAGTGACAATACATGCTATAAAGTCAAACGTGACTTTATTATCCTTATCACACACTCGACTAACACTAAGTAAATTAAATTTCAAGCCTTCAACTAAAAGAACATCTTTAATAAGAGGGAATTATTCTTACCAAATATACCAATGCCAACTAACTTACCCTTGGCATTATTCCAAATGTGATGTTTCCACTTCTCTTTTTTTTCAAATTAGTGAAGAGGCTTGTATTATTGATCATATGTCTTAAACATCTACTATCTACATGCTATTTGTTCTCCTTGGTAGTGGATTTGAGACACACCTACAAGAAATAATGAATCATCATGTTTTAGGTAAGGCTACCATCAAAGCCTAGCCCTTTTAATAATTTTGGATTGAGCAACTCAAACTCAACGCAATCCAATTTCTTCTTTCTATTTTTTGAAAAAAAAGTCTTGGGATTGTCTTTTGTCGTATCTCCATGTTGCTAGTCTTTTTTTTTTTTTTAATAATGTGTCATAAAATATTATTTTTTATTCTTATTTTACTAATGGATTATTGACCAGAAGATTAAAATATTATTTTTGACTGAAAATTACTGATGGATTACTGAACAAATATATTATTTAATTATATTTTAATGACATATTACTGACCAATTATTGATGAATTTTTATTTTTATCGACGGATTACTGATGGAATATGAATATTTGCGATATTTTTCGAATGAAATTACTGACCATTTTTTTATAAAATAATGACCGAATTCCGTCGGTAAATTTATTGACGAAATGTTTAATCTGTTGCTGATGATTTACTGACAATTGTTTTAACGACAAATTTCTTCCATCCTTAATCTATCAGTAAATTGATTTACTAACGGATTTTCAAATGTTACTGATAGATTTTTCCGTCGGTAAATTAGTTAATTTTTGTAGTGGAACCTTCCCAAGATCCCCATTAGCTTATTCAATACTAACCACTTTAGCTCTATAATCTTTTTTTGGAAGCGTTTTGAGAATCTTATGATTGACATCAACCAAGTCGTATACTTTGCCCAATTTCTTCATGTTTGTGACAATATAAGAGCCTATTTGTGATGTCAGTGATGCTTTCATTATGTTTCATCCTGAAAAAGCTCATAGTCGGTTGTGAGCAATTGAATCTTCTTGGCTTTAACTTGCTTAGTTCTTTTGTGGTAGTTCTCTAGAGCTTTCTAAATGCTAAAAACACTTGAACAATATTGAACTCTATCACATTCTTCTCTTGAAAGAGAACTAAGGAGAATTGCCATGGCTCTTTTGTTTTTGCCATTAGCTTTTCTTTTAAGCATAAACTCATTCTCTCCTAGAATTAGTTCTTGAACACAATCAACCATTTTTTATGGAGGTTTCCATTCTTTAATTATGCAATCCCATACATCAATGAGATTACAATCAAGATACACCTCCATTCTATAATTCCAATAAGCATAATTGGTACTGTCAAAGTGTGATTTGAGGTGATGCATCCTTTCATTGGCTATTTTGATCTTTTCTCTCACATTATGCTTGTAGAATGAGATCAATATTTTGATACCACTTGTTGCCCAATATGTACCAAGAATGGGAGATTGAATTGGTGGAAAATTAAAAATTTCGGTTTAATGGAATGTTGTGTGATTTCTGCAAATGCACAGATCATTTACAAGTAATAAAGTAATGAGTAAGTATCGTTCCCACGAGGAAGGGTTTATCAAGTACCAATTTTAAGATTACTCTATTATTTAGAAAATCAATTATGAGATTTTATGTTTTAAGCTAAAGTGAAATTCAAGTAAATAAATGATGATAAATATGAAAATAAGATTAAAAGTTTAGGATTTAGAATTCATCAATTGATCACATATGATTTCTTTATAATCTTTAGATGGATTATTTTGCTGGAATTAATGATTAGATTTTCCTAAATTATATGATGTTCTCTCTCAAGATACAACATGTGTGTTAATATTAACCTTACGTCTACTCTCGTGATCATAAGCAATTAACACAAACCCATTAAGTTTTATGGAAATCCTTTTAAAAATCACAAAGGAGTATTCTTATCTCTAAGCAATACATTCCCTAGGTCAATTATCCTAATGAACTAATATTGTGCTTCTACTCTCGCTACTTCACATAATATCTTAAATCATGCAATTAATGACCAGTTAATTATAAGCATTAAGTTCTGAGATAAAAGATTAATTCCAACAATCAAATCTAATCAATTAAATATAAATAATCATATGCAAATTAAAATATTACATCTAAATCCTAGAAAATAAAATTAGCTATTCATAATTAAAAGAGAATAAATAATTAAATTGACAATAAAAATAATAAACATAATAATAACTTATAATTAAATTCAAGAATAGAGTTTAGAGAGAACTTGTTTTGAGATACAATCTTTGATGAACTCAAGCTTCCAAAAATTCCTCCTCTTGATCAAAATAAAAAAAAATAAAATAAATCTACTCTAAGAAAGCATATAAAAATCTCTCTACATATTTTTTTATGGATTTTCTTTGATGCTATTTTCCTTTGCCAAGCATGGTATTTATAGGCATGTTTGGTGGAAGAATTCAAGTTCCATTAAAATTCTTACATCAAAAATTCAATATTGATGGTTAGGTTGGCCACCAACCATTGAATTTCTACATAAAAAATTCAACAATAGTTAGGTTGGTCATGAACCATTGAATTTAGGCCACCAACCATTGAATTTATTTCTCATAGATTGAAAACTTGAATAATTGCTTGCATCATTATTTTTATGACATCACCGCCTGCATCATTTATTTTATTGCATCATTGTGACATCATTTTGATTTGCAAAAATAAAATAAAAATACTAAAAACATATTATAATTTATTTATAAATTGTAGAACTATTTATTTCTAAAAATAAGTAATAATATTATTGCATTCTCGAGAATTGAGCTAAAATTTAAATTTAAACAAGTAAAATAACTCTAAAAATATAGAGTTATCATGGAATTCAAAAAAAGTAGGAAATTGAAAAGAAGATAAAAACACAAAGATTTATAGTGGTTCGGGTGTTAACAAACTCTACGTCCACTCTCAAATTAGCAATTGGGCTTTTCACTTACACAATTTCACTTATGAGGAGTTTTCCCAATCTCACTCCAAACTTAATATTTTTTTGGCTGGCACCAAACCCTTTACAGTTGTGTTTTAGGCTCACACACAATCTTACAAGAGTTTTTCCCGCATTAGGCTAACTCTTAAACCCAATATAAGTGTTTATGCTAACACTCAAACTCTCAAAAGCATTCAAAGCTCTACAACTATCCAAAATACAAAGAATTGAATGCAAAAGGTTGAAAAATCAAATTGCAATGATTTGGCCTTAAATGAAGTTGTTGTTCTACAAATTGCAATGATTTGGCCTTAAATGAAGTTGTTGTTCTCTTAAATGAAGTTGTTGTTCTATCTTAAATGGCTTATGGAGGGAGTATTTATATTGTCTTCCCTCCATAAGGCCATTACATACAAGTCATAGGCCAAATTTCCTCCAACAACTATGAAATATGCCTTAAATGCATTGTCAGAGTTCAGTCACGATCGAGAGATTAATATCGCGATCGAGATTGCCAAATCAAGGTCGAGAATGCCATTTTGTGATCGCAATTATCAAATGAATCAAACAGCTAGATGACACATGTCAATTTCTTATACGTTCTTCAACTATCTGTTGCAACTGCTTCTTTCCTTATGAATGTCGTAGTTGCAATTTGGGGATCGAAATCACGATGAAGGTTTCGCATTGGTGTTCACAGTCACAAGACTGGGTGCGATATCTTCTGTTGCATTATTGACTTCAAGCATCAATTCATTAGAATTGTTTGCGATTGCACATATGGTCATCGCAGTCACGATTTAATGTTCACGGGCTTGACTTCCTAATCTTGAGCGTGATTGATAGGTCATTCTACACACTTAGAATTTTCTCTAAGTTTTTAATTCTCAAAACCTTTCTAACTTAATTTCCTACATCAAAATACTTGATACAAACATTAGTACTTACTCAACTTAATTGTCAATATCAAAATCAAGATTAACTAAGATATAACCCCAACTTAGGTTAACAAATTTTTATTTGATTATTGATTAAAATATTTTATTTTATAAAATATTTAATATTTGATAATATGTAATCACATATTTGTAATTTTTAATAATCACATGTAAAACATTTACGTAAATAACTAGTATATACAAAAAAGAGAAAAGGTATAAAAATGTTGTGTTAATTTCTTTTGAAAAATATAACAACATGAACACTTCTTTTCTTTTACATCACAAAGTAGATTCTTGTACTATTAATATGTGTTTGGTTTATTTGTTGGGAGTTAATATGGTAGTTTTTACTGCCAAAAGCTAACTCAATTCTTTTTTAATTAAAAAAAATAATAGTTGTTTAAATTAGCCCGTCTAAATAAACTAAAAAAAGACTAATAGTTGTTTCTTTAACTATTGATTCCAAAAGCTCCATTTTGAAATTTCTTCATTTATATATTGATAGTTCATATTATTTTTTTTAAACTATATTACATCTATTATATTATCCTTATAAAATTTATTAATAACAAAATCAATTATTTTTCTTGAATTAATTTTTATGTAATATGTTTATTTATAATTAATTAAGAATAATAAATAATTATTATAATATTTAAAATAATTACTATATTCACATATAAAAATAATTATATTAAACTTTACACTTGATATAATTATTTTTTAAAAGATTAATTAGTATTCTTTTTTAATTAATACTTGTCAATTTCATAAGACATAAAAATTGAAAATACTAATATATATGTATATATAAAAATAATTATATCATTTTAATTATCTTACATTTTAATAGTGGTGACTATTAAATTTTTATCAAATGACTAGTCTAATATCCATCAGTTAACAATCCTCAATTACTAACTCTCAGCAACAAGCATTATTTATCAACTATTATAAATGAGATTAAATAAAAAAAAATTTACAAATGAAATATTAGCATTTTTTTTATTAATCAAATTAAATTGCATTCTCATAATTACTATATGGGTAGATATATACCTCTAGGAGCATCCCCAACCATGTTTTTTATTTCAAAAAGTATATTTTATTTAATAGAGAATATCTAGTTGATAAATAGTAAAAAATTTTATTTAAATCCAATAGACTATCTACATTTTGCTCTTTATTTTACTTTATCTCATAATATTAATTATTTTAATATTTCATACTTTAAGTTTGTCAAATAGAAAAAATAGTACCAAAATTATTTTAAATAAAGTATATAAAAACTTATATTGCATTAATTAAAGTTGGAATATAAAGTGGCATTTGACTCTTTATATGTGAAGAGTCAAATTAACTATCTTCTTTAATTTTTAAAATAAAGAGTTTATTGAAACTTTAGTTTTCTTAATAACTTTTCATAATAAATAGTTTGATATATATAAAAGTGCATTGGAAATGCTCTAAGAGCATTTCTAATAATATTCTTTATCTTAAAGAGCCTATTTATTTAATAGAGCGCATATTAGTTGATAAAGAGAATATAATCTTATTTAAGTCAAATAAACTTTCTATATTATACTCTTTATTTTATTTTATCTCATAAATATTAATTATTTTAATTTTTATTTTTTTTAAAATATATCTAATAGAAAAAATAAAACTAATGCTCTAACATTATTGTATCAAAAACTTTTTGGTAGTGTTATTTTGACAATTGAATGCAAACAAGCTAAGGTGTCTTGTCAGTTTCAAAGTTATTGATCTTGTGTAAACATATATAGTCCAACCAAGAGGCAACAGAGCATTCATTATTGCACAGCAATCCACAGATCTTCATATAAATAATTAATTACTGCTCGCAGTGTCCGTTTCTTTTTTCAATTTGTGTCAGTCTAAAACAGTTTGGTTGGATAGTACAATGTTGGAACCATTCTATACCAAAAACAGTTTTCCGGTCCGTAGAAACTTCAGTATTTCCTCCGTGCAGAAAAAATAAATTTATTTTAATTTTTATAAAAATTAAAAAAACAATTAATTTAATTATAATTATAATTATAATTATAATTTTTATTTAATATTTTTCCCAAAAATCTTTTCATTTGCATCAATAAATAATTATCTTAAAAATATTATTATTTAATTTTAATATTAAATCTCAAAATCAATAATATTTCATTGTTATAATAAAAGGATTTAAAGTTTCATTATTAATTAAGAATATCTCTAATAATACTCTTTATTTTATTTTTTCATTATGTTATAAACAATTCAATTTCTTATTTTAATTTATTTAAAAAAATATATATTCCAACAATTCAATTTCATTCTTTATTTCATTTTTTTTTAATAAATATAAAATTTCATTTCTTTATACATAAATTTAAAATTTCATTTCCTTTTACTCTACATAAAATTTTTTATGCTAACAAAATAATTTTTTAAAAATATTATTATTATTATTATTGTTATTATTATTATTATCACAATATCATTCCTTTTACTTTATATAAAATTTTTACTATTAAATAAGAATAATCTAACTTAAAATATTATAAAATAATATTTCAATAATAATATAGTAATTTAATAATAATTAATTTTTTTGGCTTAAGGGAAAAAATGAGAGAAAAATAAAGAAAAAGAAGGAAAAAAGAAAGAGAGAGAAGTAATAAAATATTCTTAAAAACTATTTTCTTAAACTTGAGGGGAAATATTGTGACTTTAAAAAATTTTAAGGAAAGAGGATGAATTAAAGAGTATTTAGAGACTCAATTATCATATATACTCTCTATAATTAAGAATGAGTATGATTTAATAGCTTGTTCGGAATGTTCTAATATACTAGCTAGCAACTTAATCCTTTCATGCTTTGATTGATAGTTTAAAAAATTAATTAATGATTTACTTATAAAAATATGATGGATTAGTAGTTAAATATACTTAAATAATGATATATTTGTTTCAAATTCTACTGTCTACAAATAAATCAAAGCACGCGCACTAAGAAAAAAAAAAAAAAAAACAAGTGAGCTGTCCACACGGTGAGCGCAATGCTTCACAGGAAATGAATGGATCAACAACAAAAAAAAAAAATCACAATAAATGAAAAAATGTGGGATTGTATTTTCTACAAGACATAGGAATAGAAACCCATAAGCATTAAATTGCACTCTCTCGAGTTTTTCACTTCTAAGAAAAAAAAAAAAAAAAAAAAAACCTTGAATCTTCATTTATACATATAGACTTAAATCTACTAAAAAATACTTAAATTTCTTCTAATAATCTCTCATCATATTGCTAAAATATTAAAATTTATAATTAGTTGTGGACTCGTACATTGCACAAGTGTTGGTTTAATAATTTTTTTAATAATTGTGTTGTAAAAATAACTTAATTATTTTTATAAGATTTATGTATGCTAATTTATATAATTGATATAAAACTTATTGATAATAAATTTTTTATTTGAAAATAAATTATATTTTTTCTTAAAAATTAACTTATATTGATTATTAAATAATTCATATTTTATTTCAGCATTTATCCATCATGATTTATAAAATTTTAATCGATTAAGTTGGTTTTAAGTATTTTTTGAATTTTTCTATTTATATTATCATCTTTTAAAATTTGAGGAGTCGATAAAATTTTTATTTTAAGTCTTGCTTATTAGAAGAAAATATGTGAAAAAAATCTATATATTTTATATTCACCGTACGGTTGCAACAATTTATTAATATATGTCAAATTATATTTAAATGAAAACAAAATTTCATTACAAAATTATTTTTTATTATATAATTTATGGGAGTTTTTTAGGTTACTTTGTTTTAAAACAAAAGTAACCTACTTTGTTGCGAAAAAATAGTTTTTTTTAAGAAAAATTATAATTTTATTTATATTTTTTCATAAATTAAACTATTTTTTTGCAATTTTAGTTAATTGCGAAACAAATTCTAATTTTACGAAAATATAATTTGTTTTGTAATATGATTTATTTTATACAAAATAATAATTTTATGAGAAAAAGTAATTTTATAATTATGAAAAATATTACTCTTTTAAAAGAAATCACAATCTTTTTATAAAAAGTATCGTATAGACAAATTTTTTTATATTACTTTGTTTTAGAAAAAGATATAAAATTTTATTTTTATGGTCAATAAGATAGTTATAAATAATAAATATAATTAAAATATTTAAAGTATTATAATTGAATTAATTTGCTATTATATTTCAATAAGTAAAAATGAAAAATACTAGAATGATTAAGATAATATTTTAAATTTATACATTTATAAACTTTATAAAAAAAAAGTCTAATTTACAGAAAAAATATAAGAAAATTATGATTTTTTATTAGAGAGCAATTTTTTTTGTAATAAAGAAATTATTTTTCTTTTTCGTAAAATTGTTGTTTTGCAAAAAATAAGTCATATTTTTTTTGTAAAATTAAAAGTTTTTTCGTAACTAAAAAAATTATGAAAAAATAGTTTAATTTACAAAAAAATATGAATAAAATTATTATTTTTTGTAAAAAATAATTTTTTTCTCAAACAAAGTAAATTACCTTATTTAAAAACAAAGTAACCACAGAAAACACCTGTAATTTATATTAGTTGGCTAACTTAAATTTTTTAAGCAAAATTATGCACTCTAATTTCTAATAATAAATTTTTATAAATAATTCTTACTATGAGTGAGAAAAACCAAATGAATATGAAAACCTGAACTAAACTAATTAGCTCAATTCGGTTTGGTTTTTTAAGTACTTCGATTTAGTTTGATTTTTAAAATAATTAATATACTAAATTAAATTTAGATTCAATTTGATTTTTATCAAAAAATTCAGTTTGAACCAAACGATCAAAATTTTAATATATACATAAATAAAAAGATAATATGAATAGTATATTATATATTATTATGTATGTATATAATTGTAATACCCAAGGTCTCCATAGCTCATCAGAGTTATAATAATACCATAAAATATAAATTTTGGGTATAGTATCAATGACATAATGATAGGATGACAGAAACTCTTGTTGATGCAAAATGCTTGAGTGTGTACATTTATGAGATAGAAATATTTATTGTATGTTTTATTGAATTAATTTTAGGCAATATGGCTTAGTTTAGGCTTAATATGATATGGGAAGGTAAGATTTAAAATGCCAAGTGAAAGGGAAAGGAAAAAGTTACGAAAAAATTTTAAGTTCGGGAAACGTTTTCGGGTGAGCTTGTTAATGGGCTTTTGGACTCAAAGCCCAAGCCCATAGAGTGGCCGGCCCTAAGGCCTCAAATGTTGGTGGAATATGACTAAAGAATGGTTAGAACAAGTTAATTAGGGGTTAGGATGAGAAAGGAATTAGGTTAGCCATATTTGTTGACTTATGCCAACTTTACACCTAAGCTTTCTACTTTTCCATCACCATGATTAGGTTCACTTTGGTGATGATGGTGTTCATTATTTTGATGCTTAGTCACCATACACCTAAGGGCCATCTCAACCATCCATCTTGATCAATCTTAGCCCTCCATTTCAAGTAAAAATGTGACCATTGATTTTGTGTGATTAAATCACCACCATTGATTTTATTTGTATATAAAATGAAATTTATGTTAAACCATTTCATTTGTAACCTACACCAAAAATTTCACCCTCACCAAGGACTAAAAACCTCCCAACTTGTTCTTCAACTTAGAGCTAAATTTGGAGCATTTCAAGGTGAGATTTATTGCTTAAGTGATTCCTTTCTTTCCTTAACCTAAGTATGATAAATTGTTGGCAATTATTCCTTTTCTTTTGATTTCTATAATTGGATTTTGGTGGAATGATTTGAAGAGGAGTTAGTTTGGCATGTTAAGTGATGAAATATGAGAATTGGGGTTAAGGATTTGGGGTTTAATAGGTGAATAATAACAAGGGAAGCATGAAAGATCAATGAAGAGAAAATTTGCATAAGGTTCGGCCAAACTAGGAATTTTAGGGGAAGTGTCCAAAATTTTTTTTAACAATATCTAAGGTTAATTGGGATGTTGAAAAGTGGTTTAAAAATGTAAAATTTGAATTTAGAGATTTTATTCAAAAATTGAAATTCTTGAAGGCATAATGCATTATATAAGGAAAGTATGTAATGTGAAGTGTAGTTTGATGTTTGATTGTTATGGTAGGCTTTGCATAACATTAATTTTATCTTGGCAAGGTCAATTTGAGATTTGATTGAGTAATTTTGGGTTTTCCCCAAATCATCCCAATTTGGTAAAGTTAGGGTTTATGAGAATTGGAAGAGGATAGTTTCAATGGGTGAATGAATGTTGATTGTTTAAGCATTAGTTTGATAAACATAAAATTTAATTAAGGAATTAGGAAGGAAAAGGAACCTAATTGTTTTAATGAAAGGATTTGGACAACATGGGATTTTGAAATAAAATGATTAAATAATTAATGTGTTTATGTATGTTATTGTTTAATGTATTGGAATGTGTTTGGTGATTAGTAGTAGGAAGATAATGTTAAGTTGAGTTAGAATGAGATTAGCAAGTTAAAGGAGTAGGAATTAATGTATGATTATTTGGGTGTATTTGTAGAATCGAAAGGTAAAGGCATTGCTCGGGATACCGAGGAGCCTTGTTAAACTCTGCGTTAGAACTACCAATATAGGAGCAAAGGAGCAAGAGGTGAGTACCTAATAATATTACATTTCTTGTGCTTTAAATATAAGCCTAAATGTTGGATTACTTTTCTAATTAAAATGCATTGCAATTCTTTGGCATGCATGATATGCTTTACCAATTATTGAATTAAATATCTCTTATGGCACTTGGCCAAATGAGCCTTATTGCTTCATTTCCTAATATGATCAATGATGAGAAATTTGATTATTTATTGCTATATTATCCATTGAAGTATTTCATGGATGGAAAGGAAAAATGTTTTAATGATATCGTGGCAAGCAGAATACCCCTCTGATGTGGGGCAATACATCAGACATTGTGCACAATGGTAATGAACCTACGGATAGGGTAAAGAGTATCCGAACCCTAGCTGGGAAGGGTTTATGGCCCCCAGTACGTGCGACCCGATCAGTTGTACGTGTGACTGAAATGGGAGTGAGCAAGGCGTAAGCCGCCACTCAAGTGATAATGATAATGTGGGAAACACACCGTTTCCATAAAGGAAATATTCTGCTAAAAATGCAATAATTACTGTATATGGAAAACTATTCCATAAGAATGATTTTTATTCGTTTCACTTCATTGCTATAAGAAATTATCACTAAACCACCTATCACTTGCTTACTTTATACAGTTTTACTATGTACTCACTGAGCTTTGTCTCACCCCATAGTTGTTATTTATTTTCAGGATCAGTTGACGGTTTGGCAAGGTAAATTCCAAGTTCTGCATCTCCGCTTGGAAATTGCGTTGCTGATTTTGGGTATCATCATGTATATATTTTGTTATAAATTTTGGAGGTTTCACTCTAGAGCTCCATGTTTTGTTAAAAGTTTGTAATAATGGTATAACTTAGAGTATCATTAATATGTGTGGTTGGGCACTATCTTACTATATCCAGATGTATGATTAACACTCGCTTAAGTTGCAATTAAAATACTAGAAAATGGAGTACAAAAGCGGTAAATTTGAAAATGAATTTAGATGTTGAATGACTAATACATGGGAATTATGGCTACGATCTTGGGTTAAGGGTAATGTAATGGTAATAGTTTATGAGTTATAGGTTGTTCTATGGGTTTAGGTGACCTTATGTCTCCCTATGCCCTAGGACAGTCGCGGCTCAAAGATGGGTCATGACAAAGGTGGTATCAGAGCGAAGATTTGAGTCTTTTGCCTATTTTTAGGTATAAGTTAAAACATGGAGCATAGGATTCATTGTCGTCAGTAAAGTATCCCGTTACGTTAGATCCGCGTCAACATTATATATTAAGTTATCCTCTTTCTGTGATATCTGTGGAATTTTATATGTTGTTATTATATGATATTCATAAGTCGTGAAATATTGCTTATACTTGGTAATGTGTAGATGTCGGGGGTCCGCAACCCTGTTGAGGAGAGAGATGTATCTGATGCAGCCTCAGTTACTTATCCTGATTCAGAAGAGACTGATCCAGAGGAGGATCCTGATCCTGTTTGGGTAGTTAGGATGAAGACTAAGAATGAAGAGATTATGAGAGAGCTTCATATGTTGCGGAATGAAGTGTTTAGCCTGAGGAGGACAGTGAGGAGCTTGAAGTGGGAGCTGGCAAGGATTAGCAATAGGTGTAGGAACCCAGGGGCAAGACCGATTTTACCTCTTAGAGATTTGATGCCGGGATTTCCCGAGCATCTATGTGCTGCATGCGGAAGATTCGACCACTTTGAGGAGAGATGTCCGGTGAGGAGACGTTTGCTGTCCTCATCTATGATGTCTACGGCCCGTAGGCAAGTAGGACCAGGAGAGGAAGAGGCCTCTAATGATCAGAGGGAATCTGAGGAATAGGGGATAGATTATGGGTAGGTAGACCATGATCACATTTTGGGCATAGTATGCTTTATGTGTATAAAAAAAAAAATGTTAGGAATGATCTAAACTTAGGATAACTAAAAGAAAGCTACAGCTATGTAGTACTTGTACATATGTGTGTATGTTTATAGAACAAAGAAATAATAATGAAGGTGTTGTAATGTTTATATAAAAATGGTTATTATGTGATAATGATTTTGCTCTGTGAATTATATGCAATGGCCAAATAATATGTGTATGAATGATGGGATAATGTGAGTAAAGTGAACTGATGATTAATGTGTATATATAGTTTTTGTGTATCTTGAATATCAAGATTTTGAAGGGTGAATGACGCTATGCATGTTATTTTGGCATAGATGTTGCCCTACAGGATCGCTCAGCCAGAGGGACAAGGATCCCAGGAAGCTGATAGCCTCATTCCAAATGCAGCATCTGATGCTGCGTCTGTTCAGAATATTGATCAGGAATCTTCCCGATCGAGGCAGAGTATCGCAAGTAGTAGAAGACCAAGACCACCAGAGAATATGGAAGCATTACGACAAGAATGTGAAGCGATGAGGCAGGAACTTTTGAACTTGAGGCGACAACGTCAGGAAGTTCCACCACTACCTATAGTGCCACCTGCACCACAAGAGGAGGATGCACCTCCCATTTTACCACGAGCACCACGTAGAGTGAGGAGACAAATGCTACCAGAGGAAGGAGTTACGGTGCATGATCTGAAGAAATTCAAACCGCCGGAATTTTCAGGGGAAGAAGGAGAGGATCCCTAGAAATTTTTGGAGGAGATGGACAAAATAGCTCAGAGGATGACGTGCTCTGACGAGAAATTGATCGAGTTAATAGGAGTACAACTTCAAAGTGAAGCATGGAGTTGGTTTCAAAGAAACATAGAAGAGCGGTTGTACGGAGATGATCCACCTACCTGGGAAGAGTTCAAACGAGAATTGATGAATGAATTTCTGTCTGAAGGCGAGAGACAGAATCGGGCACTCCAGTTTGAACAATTGAAGCAGAGGCCCGGGATGACAGTCTCGGAGTATGCTCAGGAGTTTAAAAGGTTAAGCAAGTATGCCACTCATATTGTACCAACTGAAGCGAGTAGAGTTGATCGATTTCGTCGAGGTTTGGTAGCTCCGTTATACCATGTGTTGGTGGCTACTGAATTTCCCACCATGGCCAAGCTGATTGACAAGGCTAAGCTTATGGAGGCGAGGCATAAGGCAGAGAGAGCAGAACGAATGGAAAGGGATCAAAAACAGAAGACTAATAAGAAGGGGCAAGGAAGTCAGCAGCGAGGTAATTCTAGTTAGAATAGAGGCTGGGAGCAGACCTTAACTGTTTCCACCCCGTATCAATCACGAGGAAGTGGGCAGAATCAGTTTCGGACTGGTGGTAATTCGGTGACGTCTACGCCGGATAATGCAAGTAACTTTCGATCCGGACAGCAGAGTCAATTTAATTCCTTATGTACCTGGTGTGGAAGACTACATAAGGGGGAGTGTAGAAGAGCCTCGGGAGCATGTCTGAAATGCGGTCAGACAGGGCATTTTATTAAGGATTGTCCACAGATGGCCAATCCAAGGACAGTGACAGCAGTGTCACAACCTACTGGCCAGATGTATAGACCTGAAAACCCTAATCAAAGAGGACGAGGAAGAGGAGTGAGTCAACCCTTGAACGAGGCCAAAGCCACAGAAGGCAGGGGTCGAGGGAGAATATACGCTCTCAATCAGCAAGAAGCAGGAACTTCTAATAATGTTGTCACAGGTACTGTCTCTGTTCAGTCAGTAAGTGCTAATTGTTTGTTTGATTCGGGTGCGACGCTCTCTTTTGTTTCACCATATTTTGCTAGAAGGTTAGGAAGAGATAAGAAAGTTATGCATGAACCTTTGATCATAAGCACTCCATTAGAAGATAAGGTGACAGTAGATCTAATGTATGCAGATTGTGTGGTTGAAATTGAAGGTAGAAAACTTCCTGTGAATTTAATTGAGCTAGAGATGTTAGGATTTGATGTTATATTAGGTATGGATTGGTTATCCCAGCATAATGCTAGAATAGATTGTCGGGGTAAAGGAATTGATTTTAAGGGAGAATATGGGCAGAAGTTTAGATTTCAGGGGAATCGGAGTGATTTGCCTATAAGTCTTATTTCGGCTATGGGAGTAAAAAGGATGTTAAGGAAGGGATGTCAAGCATATCTAGCACAGGTAGTGGATGTTAATAAGGAAAATAGTGATCTTAAGAAGATACCTATCGTAGAAGATTTTTCCGATGTCTTTCCTGAGGAGTTGCCAGGGATACCCCCAGATAGAGAAATTGAGTTTTCGATTGAGCTTCTACCTGGAACTCAACCGATATCAATACCGCCCTACCGGATGGCACCTTTAGAGTTAAAGGAATTGAAAGTTCAGTTGCAAGATTTACTTGATAAGGGCTTCATTAGACCGAGTAGTTCTCCGTGGGGCGCTCCAGTCTTGTTTGTCAAAAAGAAAGATGGATCTCTTAGATTGTGTATTGACTATAGGCAGTTGAATAGGGTGACTGTGAAGAATAAATATCCTTTACCAAGGATTGATGATTTATTTGACCAGTTACAAGGGGCTAAGTACTTCTCGAAAATTGATTTACGATCAGGATATCATCAGCTAAAGATTCAAGGCGAGGATGTTTGTAAGACTGCATTCAGAACAAGATATGGTCATTATGAATTCACTGTGTTGCCGTTTGGATTGACCAATGCCCCAGCAGCTTTCATGGACCTGATGAATCGAGTATTCAAACCTTTCTTGGATAAGTTTGTAATCGTGTTTATTAACGATATCTTGATTTACTCAAAGAGTAAGGAGGATCACGAAGAACAATTAAGAATGGTGTTACAGACTCTAAGGGAACATAAGCTTTACGCCAAGTTGTCAAAGTGTGACTTTTGGCTAGAACAAGTATGTTTCCTTGGACATGTGGTGAGTAAGGAAGGAATCAAGGTAGACCCTAAGAAAGTGGAAGCGATAACAAATTGGCCTCGACCCACAACAGTTACGGAGGTGAGGAGTTTCTTGGGATTAGCAGGTTACTACCGCCGATTCATAAAAGACTTCTCCAAGATAGCGGCACCATTAACAAAGCTTACTAGGAAGCAAGTTAAGTATAAGTGGGATGAAGCTTGCGAAGACAGTTTCCAAAAGCTTAAGGATTTCTTGATTTCAGCTCCAGTATTAGCCTTACCTGATGGGAATGAAGGTTTTGCTATATACTGTGATGCCTCAAGAGTTGGCTTAGGGTGTGTATTAATGCAGAATGGGAAGGTTATTGCCTATGCATCTAGGCAATTAAGGAGACATGAGGTGAACTACCCTACTCATGATCTAGAAATGGCAGCGGTAGTCTTTGCTTTAAAAATATGGAGACATTATTTATATGGAGAAAAGTGCGAGATCTATACTGATCATAAGAGCCTTCAGTATATTTTAAAGCAAAGGGATTTAAATCTGAGACAACGGCGATGGGTAGAATTATTTAAGGATTATGATTGTCAAATCTTCTATCACCCTGGTAAAGCCAATGTTGTTGCAGATGCTCTTAGTAGAAAATCTATGGGTAGCCTTTCTCACATAGAGGGACGAAGGAGACCGGTGGTGAGAGAGGTGAAGCGGATGTTTGATGAAGGCTTGCGATTGGAGGTAAGTGACTCACAAGTATTGTTAGCTTACTTCCAAGTAAAGCCGAAGCTTATTGATGAAATCAAGACTTTCCAAAGTCAAGATCCTCATTTGGTAAAGATCAAGGAAGATTTACAAAAGGGGCAAGCTCCAGAGTTCAAGGTGGAAGAAGATGTTCTGAAATGTGGCAATCGGCTTTGTGTGCCGAATGTAGAAGGTCTGAGAGAGAAAATTTTGAAGGAAGCGCACCAGACCCTTTATAGTGTACACCCGGGTGCCACTAAAATGTATCACGACGTAAAAGGTTCATATTGGTGGCCAGGATTAAAGAAGGACGTGGCGAATTTTGTTGCCTCTTGTCTTACCTGTCAGCAGGTGAAGTTCGAACATCAACGACCTTCTGGATTACTTCAGGAGATAAAATTGCCAGAATGGAAGTGGGAACGTGTTGCCATGGATTTTGTAGTGGGATTACCCAAGACGATGAAAGGTTATGACTCCATCTGGGTCATTGTGGACCGATTGACAAAGTCGGCACACTTTATCGAAGTAAAGACCACGTATACAGCAGTTGATTATGCTCGTATCTATGTGGATAACATAGTAAGATTGCATGGAGTTCCACTTTCAATTATTTCGGATCGAGGTACTCAATTTACTTCGAGATTTTGGCAACGACTACAAGAGGCATTGGGAACACAACTCGACTTCAGCACCGCTTTCCATCCGCAGACTGATGGGCAGTCTGAGAGGACAATTCAGACATTGGAGGATATGCTTCGCATGTGTGTTATGGACTTTGGAGGTGGCTGGGATAAGCACCTTTCGCTTGTTGAATTTGCATACAATAATAGTTATCATTCTTCTATAGGAATAACACCTTACGAAGCATTGTACGGTAGAAAGTGTCGATCCCCGATCTGTTGGATGGAGGTTGGTGATAAATATTTGGAAGCCCCTAATATGGTAAAGAAGCCACGAAAAAGGTAAAGGTTATCCGGGAGAGATTAAAAACTGCTTTTAGTCCTCATAAGAGCTATGCCGATCTTCAGAGGAAGGATATTCAGTTTTCCGTGGGGGACCATGTATTCTTGAAAGTTTCACCAATGAAGGGAGTAATAAGATTTGGCAAGAAGGGAAAACTATCTCCTCGATTTGTTGGACCTTTCGAGATTCTCGGTAGAGTCGGAGAAGTTTCATATAAGTTAGCACTACCACCTGCATTGGAACATGTACATCCAGTGTTTCATGTGTCGATGTTGAGAAAGTATGTATCTGATCCATCGCACATATTGCAACCCCAACATATTGAGATTGACAGAGACCTTTTTTATGAAGAAGTTCCAATTGCCATCCTGGATCGACAAATAAAGAAGCTGAGAAACAAAGAAGTACCAATAGTAAAAGTCCAATGGCGTAACCACGATGTAGAGGAATGCACATGGGAAAGCGAGAATGATATGCTACAACGGTACCCGCATTTGTTCAATAATGGGTAAGTTTTAAAATTCGTGGACGAATTTTTTTTTAAGGGGGGTAGAATGTAATACCCAAGGTCTCCATAGCTCATCAGAGTTATAATAATACCATAAAATATAAATTTTGGGTATAGTATCAATGACATAATGATAGGATGACAGAAACTCTTGTTGATGCAAAATGCTTGAGTGTGTACATTTATGAGATAGGAATATTTATTGTATGTTTTATTGAATTAATTTTAGGCAATATGGCTTAGTTTAGGCTTAATATGATATGGGAAGGTAAGATTTAAAATGCCAAGTGAAAGGGAAAGGAAAAAGTTACGAAAAAATTTTAAGTTCGGGAAACGTTTTCGGGTGAGCTTGTTAATGGGCTTTTGGACTCAAAGCCCAAGCCCATAGAGTGGCCGGCCCTAAGGCCTCAAATGTTGGTGGAATATGACTAAAGAATGGTTAGAACAAGTTAATTAGGGGTTAGGATGAGAAAGAAATTAGGTTAGCCATATTTGTTGACTTATGCCAACTTTACACCTAAGCTTTCTACTTTTCCATCACCATGATTAGGTTCACTTTGGTGATGATGGTGTTCATTATTTTGATGCTTAGTCACCATACACCTAAGGGCCATCTCAACCATCCATCTTGATCAATCTTAGCCCTCCATTTCAAGTAAAAATGTGACCATTGATTTTGTGTGATTAAATCACCACCATTGATTTTATTTGTATATAAAATGAAATTTATGTTAAACCATTTCATTTGTAACCTACACCAAAAATTTCACCCTCACCAAGGACTAAAAACCTCCCAACTTGTTCTTCAACTTAGAGCTAAATTTGGAGCATTTCAAGGTGAGATTTATTGCTTAAGTGATTCCTTTCTTTCCTTAACCTAAGTATGATAAATTGTTGGCAATTATTCCTTTTCTTTTGATTTCTATAATTGGATTTTGGTGGAATGATTTGAAGAGGAGTTAGTTTGGCATGTTAAGTGATGAAATATGAGAATTGGGGTTAAGGATTTGGGGTTTAATAGGTGAATAATAACAAGGGAAGCATGAAAGATCAATGAAGAGAAAATTTGCATAAGGTTCGGCCAAACTAGGAATTTTAGGGGAAGTGTCCAAAATTTTTTTTAACAATATCTAAGGTTAATTGGGATGTTGAAAAGTGGTTTAAAAATGTAAAATTTGAATTTAGAGATTTTATTCAAAAATTGAAATTCTTGAAGGCATAATGCATTATATAAGGAAAGTATGTAATGTGAAGTGTAGTTTGATGTTTGATTGTTATGGTAGGCTTTGCATAACATTAATTTTATCTTGGCAAGGTCAATTTGAGATTTGATTGAGTAATTTTGGGTTTTCCCCAAATCATCCCAATTTGGTAAAGTTAGGGTTTATGAGAATTGGAAGAGGATAGTTTCAATGGGTGAATGAATGTTGATTGTTTAAGCATTAGTTTGATAAACATAAAATTTAATTAAGGAATTAGGAAGGAAAAGGAACCTAATTGTTTTAATGAAAGGATTTGGACAACATGGGATTTTGAAATAAAATGATTAAATAATTAATGTGTTTATGTATGTTATTGTTTAATGTATTGGAATGTGTTTGGTGATTAGTAGTAGGAAGATAATGTTAAGTTGAGTTAGAATGAGATTAGCAAGTTAAAGGAGTAGGAATTAATGTATGATTATTTGGGTGTATTTGTAGAATCGAAAGGTAAAGGCATTGCTCGGGATACCGAGGAGCCTTGTTAAACTCTGCGTTAGAACTACCAATATAGGAGCAAAGGAGCAAGAGGTGAGTACCTAATAATATTACATTTCTTGTGCTTTAAATATAAGCCTAAATGTTGGATTACTTTTCTAATTAAAATGCATTGCAATTCTTTGGCATGCATGATATGCTTTACCAATTATTGAATTAAATATCTCTTATGGCACTTGGCCAAATGAGCCTTATTGCTTCATTTCCTAATATGATCAATGATGAGAAATTTGATTATTTATTGCTATATTATCCATTGAAGTATTTCATGGATGGAAAGGAAAAATGTTTTAATGATATCGTGGCAAGCAGAATACCCCTCTGATGTGGGGCAATACATCAGACATTGTGCACAATGGTAATGAACCTACGGATAGGGTAAAGAGTATCCGAACCCTAGCTGGGAAGGGTTTATGGCCCCCAGTACGTGCGACCCGATCAGTTGTACGTGTGACTGAAATGGGAGTGAGCAAGGCGTAAGCCGCCACTCAAGTGATAATGATAATGTGGGAAACACACCGTTTCCATAAAGGAAATATTCTGCTAAAAATGCAATAATTACTGTATATGGAAAACTATTCCATAAGAATGATTTTTATTCGTTTCACTTCATTGCTATAAGAAATTATCACTAAACCACCTATCACTTGCTTACTTTATACAGTTTTACTATGTACTCACTGAGCTTTGTCTCACCCCATAGTTGTTATTTATTTTCAGGATCAGTTGACGGTTTGGCAAGGTAAATTCCAAGTTCTGCATCTCCGCTTGGAAATTGCGTTGCTGATTTTGGGTATCATCATGTATATATTTTGTTATAAATTTTGGAGGTTTCACTCTAGAGCTCCATGTTTTGTTAAAAGTCTGTAATAATGGTATAACTTAGAGTATCATTAATATGTGTGGTTGGGCACTATCTTACTATATCCAGATGTATGATTAACACTCGCTTAAGTTGCAATTAAAATACTAGAAAATGGAGTTCAAAAGCGGTAAATTTGAAAATGAATTTAGATGTTGAATGACTAATACATGGGAATTATGGCTACGATCTTGGGTTAAGGGTAATGTAATGGTAATAGTTTATGAGTTATAGGTTGTTCTACGGGTTTAGGTGACCTTATGTCTCCCTATGCCCTAGGACAGTCGCGGCTCAAAGATGGGTCGTGACAATAATATATATATATATATATATATATATATATATATATATATATATATATATATATATATATATATATATATATATATATATATATATAATTTATTAGAATAAAAAGAAAGAATCCAAACTGACTAATCGAACAAAATCAAATCGAAATTTTTGATTAAGTTTAGTTTTATAAAATTTGATTTCAATTCAGTTTGAATAAAATAGAGGTTCAGTTTTTTAATTTGGTTTGATTTTAAATCTAACTGACCGTTTAATCACCCTAATTCTTATACAAGTTATTGCTTTATTTATTACGTTCATAAGCAAATGAATAATTTAAATTTGAAAAATAAAATGCTTATCGTCACTTAATAATTCTATTGCTCAAGATAATAATAAAAAAAAAATCTATATATCTATATATTGCTTAATTATCTTCTTTTTTTTTCTTTTTTTTTTCTCTTTCACTTTTATCATGTTACAAATTACAAAAATCTAATTTTTATAAATTTTATTTTCATTTAAAAATGATATTAAAATTATTTTTTATTGTACATTTAACCAAATAAAAATTTTCATAAGAAACTTCGCAAAAAAAAAAATTATAAGAATAAATTGAGATTTAATATTGAAAAAGGATAGGTATAATGGCATGATTATTTTATTTTGAATTAAGGCAAAAGTATAAAAAATTATCTTGTGATTTGTCCTTTTATATTTATGAGTATGTGAATTTTTTTTTTTTTAAAGAGAGGTTTATGATTTGATTTGTTAATACTTTAGGATCCATAGTTTTAACACCGCTAGTCAATATTGACATGGTATAATCAATGCTGACATGGCACTAATATGGCATTTGTGGATCCTACTTCTTCATGTTTTTAGATAGTCACTTGAATAAAAAAAAAAAGTAGGCCCACAAATATCATATTAATACCACGTTAGCGTTGACTATGTCACGTCATTCATGATGTTAGTGGTATAGATTCCAAACTGGAGTTAATTTCATCCATAGTCCTCGAAATTTCTACCTATGTACATTATAATCCTCAAACTCAATTTTATTTCTTAAAAATCATTGAACTTTGATATAATGTGCTTTAAAGTCCTTCTCTCAACTTTCTCAGTTAAAACTAACAGACAACTAAAATAAACATGCCATGTAAACATTTTTAAAATAAAAAACATGCCACGTCAGCTTCTTCTCTCTCACTATAGCGCATGCAATGCAATAATCCAAGAATCACCCTAACCTCCCTGCATACTAATAAACTCTCGTGGACCCTTCCTCCGCTTTTGCCACTCCTCTCCTCCCTCAAAATTAAAGGTGGTGCTGCCACTTACATCTCAAAACCACCCTTTCTTCTGAACTCTCTGGTGCAGGGGGTGATTTAGGAACATTTATCCCCATTGTCCTTACCCTCACTCTCGTCTTCCACTTAGACCTTTCCACCACTCTAATCTTCACTTCTCTTTATAACATCTTCACCAACCTTCTCCTCAGCATCCCACTTAGATCTTTTCTCTTTTTCTGGTTTCTATTTCCTATGTTATCTTTTCTCTTTCATGTTTACCTACTTACTATGAAATTTTATGATTTTTTTTTTGTTTAGGCAAATTTTTTGGAGCATTTGGTATCTGAGAATTGATGGAGAGAGAGTTGTTTGAGTTTTCCAAGAAAGCCACTGATGTCGCCACAAGGGACGGAGTTCCCTCTACTACACTGGAGGTGGATAGGTGTGTCGATGCATTGCAATAATAACATTAGCATTGTTAATTGGGATCTAGGTTATGGGTTCTAAGTTGCATTTCAGGATCGCTCGCCATCATCTCAAAAAGGGTCGAGCTAGTTCGAGGTTTATCGGGCAGGGGAGAGATCGAATTTAAAAGATCTGCAGTCAGTGCAGAGTTAAATTTAGTAAAGCTCAAAGGGAAAGAACAAGTTTCATGAGGAGAATGGTGACCATTAGCAAGGGTAGTAGTGGCTGTAATAGCAGAAGCAGAGGGCATGAAATCCATGATAGGCGATAGACTTTCAGGAGAGAATAAGATCTTAAACATTAATGCAGAAGAATCAAGAACTAGGTCAGATTCCTTCACAGTTAAATGGCAAGGTTGGGAAGGTGGAGATGGTGGGGTGAAGGTGGAGCAGCGATAGGTTTAGAAGAAGCAGGACAACACCAATAATAATAATAATAATAATAATAATAATAATAATAATATTTGTCCCAACTTGTTGTTTATTTGTTTTTGGGTTTTTAGAGGATAGGTGGATGATGTCTTCCACACAGAAAAGAAGGAAAAAGGGAAGTTAGCTTGCTTACATGGCTTTATTTAAATTAAAAAATGCTTATGTGGTGAGCCTACTCAGTTGTTCGTTAGTTTTAACTAGAAAATTTGATAAAAGGATTTTAAACTGCATTATATCAAAGTTCAGTTATTTTTAAGAAAGAAAATTGAGTTGGAAGTCCATAATGTGTGTAGGTCGAAAATTCAAGAACCATGAATGAAGTTAACTCTCCAAACTGTTATCAGAATAAACCACAAACTCCCTTTTTATCAAAAAAAAAAAAAAAAATTATAGATCCATAAATGCAAAAACTCAAACTATATTATTGTAAGGCAATCTAATAGTTTTTCTTATTTTATCCGAGTTTTTATCGCTTCTAATAATTGCATCTACTAGCACACTAAAGTATATTTTAATCATAAATCATATATGGTTTAAACAATAAATTTAAATTCGATTCCTCTTCTCATACAAAAATAATAATAATAATAATAATAATAATAATAATAATTGCATCTACCGGTCCACAATAAAACTCAGTCCTCAATTGTTTTTGTTTGACCTAATCCATTTGAATTTTGATTCTTCTATTGCCATGTATGCATCAATAATTAATTGCTGCAATAATTTTTCGAAATACTTTTTTTTTTTTTTTAAGAAAAAAAAATCTTTCGAAATTCAAGTATATCTAGATTATGAATTATTATATTTAAGTATAATTTATCTATAATAAAATTAAAAATAGATAATAAAATTAAAATTCAAATGATAAAAAAGTATTAAAAATAAATAATAAAATTTAAATGATAAAAAAGTATAAGTAGAGAATTAGATTTTCTTGTAAATATAAATTTAAATCATATCTTTTTCGTCTATGATTATTTTCCCTCTAAGTCATTTTTTGAATTATATATATATATATATATATAGAGTGTTCGTTGACCGGCAAAGTTTTAGTATTTTATACATAGTGTGTATATGTAAATAGATGATTATTTAACTATTTGGCGATTAATCCAATAATATTTTCTTTAATCGTTCTACAAATTCTGATATTTAGATTTAATTAATTTTTTTTAGTTTGGCCAACTTAATTTCATATATGAAAAGTAAATGGGCACTATACTAGAGTTTAATTCATTTTTTAGATGACAGTGGACATGAGGATTCCGTAGTCAAATTAATTATCATTACATACTAAAATGGATGGATCACCCCATGCAAACTATGGATTTGCCCAACTGAATTATAGATATCACCTGAAGATTACTTCTCCCACATGTCTACTCACCGTCGCCCAACTAGAACTCGGAAACAAAAAATCCATATCATGCTCAGATAGAACATCCTCCAATCTGTCTCACGGCAGCATATAAACCTACTCCAAATAGTCTCCTTTAAATGGTTTTGTTTTCTCCATAAGAGATGTAACGTATTTTAAGTACTTTAAATTTCTTTTAATTTTTCTAAATCACAATCTTTTTTACTAAAGTATCAGAGTGCTCTTTCAAGCATATCGCATAGATCATCTAATCCTTCTATTTTATAGGCTTTGAAAATTAATGGATCACTCGATAGTGTGCTGAGAATCAAAATTCATCATTAAGCACATTAATTATAAGAATATATGGCTGGTTCTATCTCATATATTTATTTGAGGAAAAGAGAATATAAAAAATAAAACAGGACTTAGATACCCTAAAATTGTTTAAAACAATTGAATTTTATGTATTTAAATACTAATAATGATGCCTTATCTTGTAAATATCAAAAAGTAGGGTGCAAGTTTGTATAAATGTGAGAGAATTATAATGCATTATCATTTAATTTACCTGGTATGTATATTAATGAACAATACATTACAAAAATCTGGAAACTACGGCATATATGGTATGATCCTTTTATATATACTAGATTTTTTGTAATGTGATTCGCATATTGATCTCTATTATAACTCGTTACAATTCGTTAGATATATAAATACTTATTATAAACTTTCACTTTTTTCTTATTAAAAATTTAATGATTAATTTTTTATTATTTAAATATAAAATTATATACTCCCTACTCAAAAAAAAAAAAAAAAGTATAGAATTATATATTTTTGTGTTAAGTAAAGTTTATATTAAAATGATATAAAACTTCTCAAATAAATACTATGAGCTGAAATCTTATTGATTGACTTTTAAAATTATCATGAAAAATATTTAATATAACTTGATTATTAAATTTACTTTGATTGTTAAATCAAAGTTAAGTTAAATTTTCATATAACAATCTAAAAATTCAATGAAAATATATTTATACACAATAAATATTATCCAAGTTGTATAATCGTGCATGTATAATACAATTAAATTGATGATACAAAATAATTGTAAATTTTATATAAATATATGAATGTATTTCAGATGGCAATACATATACAATATTGTAAGAAGATGACTTAAGCATATCTAAATAATGAGGGGCAAAAATGGCTTCTTTGTTTCAATGGGCTTTAAGGACCAAAGGCCATATACACCTTAGGCACCCAAAGGAAAAGTCAAAGCCTACTGAGCACATTCGAGTAGCCTCATTGCTTCAAAGACCAAGCAAAGAGTTCTGGGGGACCTTACCTTGCTTCAGCCACAAGCAACTTGCTAGGCAAGTCAACCCTTGTGTTGTCAAGAGTTCATAGTACAGATGTCACCTCAGTTGGCAAAAAGGTACTCCACCAGGCGACTCACTCCATGCTCTAACACAACTCTCACCAAACACCTCTGAGGACAAGATGGGTGCCATGCATCTACTACCTATGCACCTACCATGCCAATCAAAGAGGCTAATTGTTAGAGAACACTCTCTTTCATGGAAAGGTGACAGCTTTATCCCATTCAAAGTCATACAAAAAGGAGAAATCAGCATGCAACATAGGTAGATTGATCTCTGCACACTCTCACCTCTTTTCTCTTACCAAAAATATCCTCTGACCAGGAGAAAAACCTTCTCTCTGGTCACCGACGAAAGCTCTTACTGACTTGATTATCGAAAGCTCATTGCCAGGCAAAAGGCCTGGCCACCTCTAGACCTTCTTGTTTCTCTTTGCAAATCTATTCTATAAGGCCTAGCTCGGAAGATCCAGCCCAACATATTTCATTTGATCTTGCACCGATCACTAAATAAAACATTTTTTACAATTTTAAATAACATTTTTATGTTCAAGATTATGTTAGAGAAAAGAAAATAAAAAAATTGATAGATATTTTTATTATAATTTTCTAATTTATTTTATATTTGTTATATTACCTAATTATTAATTATAGGTTAATTTTCGTGTTAATACCTGATATGTCCATTATTTTCTCAAAATTTCAATGTAGGTTATATGTATTTATTGATTTTGATAAACTTGTCTATTTGACACATTATAATTTAATTTCTAGTCCTCTAGAAAATCAACAAAATTTTTTATAGTATCTATATACAGCATAGTTTTAAAAAATAGACTGATGACCGAATCAGACAGGTCATTAGTCCAACCGATTGAACAAAATTTTTCATTTTCCTTTTTTTTTATCATTTTATAAAAGATTTTTATTAATACATATCTAACCATTTAAAAATTGATTAAAAGATGGTCTAACCGGAATTTTAGTTTTCCTAATGAACTAAAATGGATTGGTCGCCAATTTTCAATTGACTAGGTTAAACTAACTAGTCCAGTTCAATTTTTATAATATTAATATGCACAGATTTTTCATCATCAATAATGTGCTTGTTGGCCCTCATTTGAATATACCTCAGCACTCAAATTAATTTCAAATTTTCACTCAGATATCCCTTTTACCAACCCCTTAAAAATATACCTAATTCCTTCAAAAGTTTATCCACATTTTTGTATAACTCATTTTTGTATCTAAGTTCTTATCATTTATCATTAATAATTATCTCCAACCATTTATCTAAGGCATTCAAATATTTTGTATAAATCAATTTCACAAATGATACAAAGTTTATGCTAAATATAGATTTTTCAGTCACCACATCTCATAAATAATTTTTAGAAATAGTATCATAACTACCCTTTTTCCTTGTAAGAAAAAATAGTTTAAACAAATTTACATTTTAATACATCCACAATATTAAAAGAAAATGAGTCAAACATATCTAAATAAATTATTTCTTACAATTTTAAATAACATTCTTATATTCAATAATATGTTAAAGAAAAAAAAAAAGCAAATGAATGGATATGTATATTTTATTATAATTTTCTAATTTATTTTCTTATTGTTATGTTACTTAATTATCAATTATAAGTTGAATTTCATATTAATACTTGGTCCATCTATTTTTTTTTTATAATTTTAATGTAGATTGTATTTTTTTTTTTAATTTTGAAAAACTTGATCTCTTTAATATATTATAACTTAATTTCTCTTCTTTCAGAAAACCAATAATTTTTTCAATGTTTATATGCATCATTATTTTAAAAAACATACTGGTGACTGAACTAGAAAGTTTATAGAACACTTAAATTTTTTCTTTATTTCAATAAAAGACCTATTATACATTTATATTAGAATTAAATGAATCGTTTGTGAATTTAATATCAATGTTAATTTAATTTTAATTATATATAATTGAATTATTATGTGTTATCATATTATATCATATAATATCATAAGCCCAAAAAATATTTAATTTAATAGTTATATTAATAAATTTCTAGTTTATAGAATACATTATTTTGTCTTTATTTCAATAAAAGATTTATTAGACATTCACATTAGGGTTAATACATCACTTGTGAATTTAACATTAATGTTAATTGAATATTAATTATATACAATTGAATTATCATGTGATGTCATATTATATCATGTGATATCATATTATATTAGAAGCTTAAAAAATATCTATTTAATGGTTACATCACATGAATACTTATGAATATTTTAAATTTGATTTTACAAATAATAGCAGTGATATATATTTATTAAATTAAAAATTTTGTGAAGTTTATATATTAATTTTGATTTTCATATCTAATTAATTTTTATGAATAATTAAACACACTTCACAAATTTTAAATATACTCATTTCACTTTTTAATATATTAATAAAATATTTTTATATATTGTAGATTTATAAATTTTTTCTTTACTTTGAGCGCAAGCGTTTTCGACAATATCAATTTATTTATAATTAATAAATAAATAGTTTATTTATTTATTTTTCAAGATATCAATATAATTATTATTCGATTTTTGCTTTTTCAATAAGTATAGAGATTAATTTCACATTATTTTTGTATAAAAAAAAGCTAATTTTGAATTGAAAAAAAATGATAATTCATTATACATATCTTTTAGTTTTTGTAAGTTTAAAGCTGATTTTCAATTTTGTTCAAAATCAATTATGACTTTCTAAATGAAAATTTGAAAATATAATATATATGATTAACTAAACTGAAAACTAAAAATATTCATTATATTATAGATGATTTTCAATTGATTTTGAAATTTGATACATCTTGAATTTCTTCCATGATGAAAACTTTAAGTTCATCTTTTAGATTATCTTATTTAATTAATCTCACAAGAAAATAATATTCTTTTCCCCCATGCTAATCAATTTTTTGTAAAATTTACTAAAGTCACTTTCTTTTTACAATAAATAAAAAAATAAGATATAATAAAATTTTAAAATAAAAAGTGATATAAATTTTAAAATAAAAAGTGATATAATAAATATATGATTACTAAACTTTATACGAACATAATGTAACATATTATGAAACTATACTATAGATTTTTTATATTCATCAACTGCACATCATATCAATATTTAAGTATTTTTATATAGAGTTATGCAAATATTCATGTCTCCATCAAATGCTCGAAATTTTAATATATACCTATGATATAAAATAATAACAAATAATAATCAATATTTAAGCATATATGTCAGGTGTCATTTTTTGATTAATGTGAAATGCTGTAATAAATTATAGAATCATAAACAAATTTATTTTTTTTAGAATAACGTACTATTATAAATTTTAACATTTGATAATGCAATAATAAAATTTTACTTATTATTGTTAAATGAACTCTTAATTAGTGCACCTTCTTTTTCTGCTACATCTTCCTGTCACTTGGTTTTTGTTTGTATAATTTTATACTTATACCAATTTATAATTTTTCAAAAATTTTTTATTGACAAATAATACCATAAAATAAAATCTAATTAAAGTTTAAGATATATGATTTGTATATATTTTTAATAGTAAACTAAAATAAAAAAATTTATAAACTCTAATAAGATGTGAAGAGCTTCTTAACACATTTTTAATGTATTTTGATAAAATTTATTATTTCTTTTTTTTATTAGTTTTTAAATTATCTCTTGAATTTTAATATATATTTTCCTTAATAATCTATTAGGTTAGAAATATTATAAAAAAATTATTTTCTTCTTTGCTATCTATAATATATATGAAAGCAAATGTCTTAGGCTTGCTTTCTGTTTTCTCCATGGCATTTTATTCTTTTTTTAGACCATTTCTTTGATTTGTGGTGGATTGATGTTATGAATATACAATTTTTTTTTAATAAAACCAGTTAGGATATTAAATTAGTTTTATGATATTAATTTTTATACTTGTATAAAAATTAGTTCTTGATTACTTATATATTATATAAAAATTAGTTTATTTTTTTCTTATTCTAATTGAATTAATTTCTTTATTTAAATTAAATTAATATAATTAGATAATTAAATTATTAAATTATAATAATTATATAATTATAAATTTGTAATATAATTAATTATATACTAAATAATAATTATTTTATTATTTTCTTATTCTAATTGAATTCATTCTTTCCTTATTTAAATTAAATATAATTAGAGATTAAATATAATTAATTATATATTAAATAATTATTTTATTCTTTTCTTATTCTAATTGAATTCATCATTCGTTATTTTGATTAATATAATTAGATAATTGTATTATTTAATTAATAAATAACCATATTGTCTATTATAAATGTATAATTAAAAAAATTTAGTGAGAAGTTCTTATGTAGATATGTTTATCCTCCCTTCCATACATTTATATATAGTAAGTATAGATTCCATACATTTATATATCGTATATGTTAGAATCACATAAATCTTTATTACTTTAATGCTCAAAATCTTATCATGATAGAATTATTAAGCAGATTAAAAAAAAAATAAATACTTGTATTCATTATAGTAGTCGAATCTTTGTGAAATAAACGATAAACGAATACTTGAATAACAAGTATGACATTCCTCAGTCAAATCCCTAATTTCTTAAGATTACTCAACTCTTTATCTCTGATGGGAAAAGAATATAAAGCAACTGAATGATTTGACGTGTTGGGGCCATAACCTTATAGTTCTTTATATACTAACCCATTAGAATCTCATTATTCCTATTTGGGTTAGGAATAAGTATCCACCCATTAACCCATACTAAATCCTGAAGTCTATCAGCTTTATATAAATGAATCACTTAAATTAAGCCTACTTATAAAATAACCCTTTAATAAAATTGTTCTAATAAATATATAAGCCCATACAATAGAGATTAAAAATGTACTGTACAGATATATATTTATATATTGAAATTCATGCAATTAATTAATTCAAGAAATTTATAATTGGCATTTGGCATAATATATATTTTTACCTTTACATTTAAAAAAAAAAAAAAAGTCTTATCACACTTCAAATTTTTTAATTTAATTTTAAAATTTTGTATTTATTGAATATATCAGTTTTTATTTTTTACCTATTAATAATGCATATATAAAAAATACATTATAAGACAAGTTAAAATAACAAGAAAATAAATGTTATATAAATACAATCTTGTTGTTTATAATGGATAAAAAATCAAAACTCTTTTTATTATTCAACTGCTTAAGAGGGGAGAGAGAAAAGAAATAATACATTATTATTTTACTATATATTAATACTTATATTTCCCCATCCAATTTATTTGCAAAATAGATATTTAGACGGAACAATATTCATCTTTATGAGGCAGATCTGTGACCATCTCTTTGTGAGACGGCCAAGCCGATTGCTCTTTCTCTGTCTATGTCTAAATTATTCATTCACAAATTCGTAATTCTTAAAATTAGTTTAAATCCTAAATTTAGTTAAGCTATATATTATTTATTTTAAACTTTATTTGGTATAAAAATTTTAATCTATAGTATTAAGTAATCATTTTTTATAATCCTATATTTAGTATGATAGATTAATAAATGAAATAAAAGTAAAGCTATTTTAGAAAATAAAATATTAGAAATAATGGGATTAGTAATCCCAATGGATAGAAATTACTAAAAATAAGTTTTTAAAATTATGAAATCTAACATAAACCAAATGTACCAAACATAATATTATTTACTAATATTACAATTTAATTAAGTAATATGATATATCAAACAAACTATTAAGGTGTTATAAGACCTTTTTTTTTTTTTATAAAAATTCTAAGTTGCAATTATATTGCATTCGGCCTTTATAATTAATATTTAAACATGTATTTAATTTTGATGCATGTATTTATGTGGTGTTCTATTATACGAAAAATTATTGAATTCATTGAGTGCACTAAGAAATTATTTATTCTGTATTTACAAATACATAAAATTCATCTCAATTTATAAGAGATGAATTTTATATTTATCTGAATGAAAATGCATTACAGCAAATATTTTCAGAAGGGTTAATTGCCTATAACAAAGAATAAGAAATATTTTCGTGGCACGAATAAGACTTCAATTTGGAAGAAAGAGACGGGAGAATTCAATCACATATTCAACAGCAACGGAAAGAATAAGAAGCATCGAACAAAAAAAAAAAAAAAAATCAATTTTCTATTATTCAAGGTTAGAAAAGTAGTGTTTTAATTTTCTATAACGATAGGTGTTTGATATGAAATTAGTAGAATGGGATTACGATCAAAAGAGTAATAATTAAGTGTATATTATATTATTAATTTCAGTATCAATAAATTGAGAAAAAATAATTTTATTACACTTTCCCCCCTTCTTAACCTAAGGACACCACAACAAATATTGTATTAACAAAGTTATTTTATAAAACTATTTCTATATTTATATTTATACTATATATAAATGTACGACAAGAGGGAAAAAATAAATTTACTTATATGCCTCTAATTATACTTTTATTAATTGTATATTTGATTTGACGGTAATATGGTATTTGACTATTATTTATTAAAATTATTTTATTTTTAAGATTAAAATAAATCTAATATATAATAGAACTTTATGTAATAAATCATAAATCTAATTTTATTTCATTCGGATAAATAAATTATACCATTATAAATCTAATTTTATTTTTTTGAAGGAATCTAATTTTATTTTGTAAGATTAAATGTTATTTATATTGTTCAAATACTCAAATTTTAAATTTCTTTCATATTTCATTAGATCAAATTTTTATTTTCTTTCATATTTCGTTAGACGACTAATTAGTTTTTATTAATCTTAATAGAATTATTTTTGGACATTAAAATTATTAATCCTAACAGAACTCCATTTTCTTAGATGAATTATATTTTCTTCTTCTACTAATAACCTTTTATCTTTAATGATATTTTATTTTTTTTAAAAAATTAGTAATATATTTTGATTATTAAGTTATTACCTTTAAAGATATTTTTTTAAAAAAAATTATTTTTTCATTGAAAATTAAAAATATTCATTATATTATAAATAATTTTCAATTAACTTTCAATTTTGATACATTTTGAATATCTTTTATAATAAAAATTTTAAGTAAATTTAAACATTTATAAAATCGCAAACAAATTTTTTTTTAGAAGAATACACTATCATAAATAATAGGATTTTGTTCATTGTTATTAAATGAACTCTCAATTAGTGTATATAATTAATTATATTTAATTTCTAACTATATTTAATTTAAATAAGGAAATAATGAATTCAATTAAAATAAGAAAAGAATAAAATAATTATTATTTAATATATAATTAATTATATTATAAATTTATAATTATAAAATTATTATAATTTAGTTGTCTAATTTAATTTAATTTAAATAAAAAAAGAATGAATTCAATTAGAATAAGAATAAAATAATTATTATTTAATATATAGTTAATTATATTTAATTTAAATAAAAAAGAATTCAATTAGAATAATTTATATTTTTTAATTTTTTTTGGAATATTAAAAAATTAGAAAATTCTTTTGATTTTGATTGTTCGCAAATTAATAAGTTAGAAAAATTATAATTTAATTTTCCCATTATAAATTTAAAAATAAGTTATTTTAACCATTAGTAATAATTTATATATTTTCAAAAATTAAATAATGATAGTTTGTATAAATGAATTGAATTAGAATAATTTATTTATTTTTATGTTATTTTAAATATTAAAAAGTCAGAGAAATTCCAATGTAATTTTGATTATTTGAATATTAATAAATTAGAAAAATTCTATTATAAATTTAAAAATTAGTTATTTTAACTATCAGTAATAATTTATATGTTTTAAAAGAAATAATAGTTTGTATAAATGAATTCAATTAGAATAATTTACTTTTCTTTTTCTTTTCTTCTTTTCTATTTATTTTTTGTTTTTTAATAAAGCAAAATTGATAAAATTATGAATAAGTAACACCAAGTTTTATTATTATCTTAGTATTTTGAAATAAAAATTCATGAAAAATTCTAAAGAAAATTATTAGTTTAAAAGGAAATAATTTGGTATATACGTTTGTCTATGTAAAAGTTTAAAAGTGTTTAATTGAATAGATAATATAAGTTATTAATAATTGTTTTACTTAATGAGATTGCCCATTAAGTGGCTTGGAATAAAAAGATAAAATTTATTTTTTTGAACTAATTATTTTTCTAAAAAATTTATATAAAAAAAAACTAAAAAGTAAAATTAATTTTGAAATAATATTTTATGTATGGATGCAAATTTTCTAAAATATTTTATGTATGAAATTATGTAATGCATGATATTTGACTAAAACAAAATAAATTAGAAAATTATAATAAAAGATACCTATCAATTTTTTTGCTTTCTTTTTTCTAATATATACTTAAATATAAGAGTATTATTTAAAATTATAAGAAACGCTCATCTTCTTTCAATATTGTATATATGTTGCATTTTAAAGTGCATTTATATATTTATATAGAATCTAAAATTATTTTGTGTCATTAGTCTAATTATATTATACATGTATGAATATACAACTTAGATAATATTTATTATGTAAAATTACATTTTCGTTAAATTTTTAAGTTTTCATATAAAAATTTAACTTAATTTGAAATTAACAATTAAAGTAAATTTAATAATCAAGTTATATAAATATTACTCCATGATAATCTTAAAAGTCAATCAATAAAATTCAATCTCATGATGTTTATTTGAGAAGTTTTATATCATTTTAATTAAAAATTTCATTTAATATAAAAGTGTATAATTTTATATTTAAGTAACAAAAAATTAGCTATCAAATCTTTAAAAAGAAAAAAAAAATAAAAATCTAAAATAATTATTTATATCTCAAATAAATTATAGTGAGTTATAATGGGAATCAATGTATGAAGCACGTTAAGAAAAATTTAGTATTGTTAAAATTACTACTAATAATTAGTATGTGCTTTATTCTAAAAAAAATCGAAAAAAAATATATGTACTTACAATAACAGTTTTTTTAAGAAAATACTTATAATAACAAATTAATATTATTACTAAGTGTCATTTAGTTTGACTTTTAGAAGCCAGTGGTCATCAGTTAAACATTTAACTGCTGATATAGTGTTTGGTAAAAAAATTAATAAATAAATAAAGTCAGCCGTTGTATTTCCAATAGCAAATATTTAAAATTATAACTAAAAGCTGAATTTTCAATCAAAAACTAAAATTCTTAGTTTTAAAACTCAAAAGCTAGCTTTTATTAGAAAATGCCATTAAAATTTAAAATAATTACAAACATACATACTACTAAATAAAAAAAATATACATCATTATTTTGATTTTGAAATATTTTAATATTTATATGCATTCACACAAATATACAAATTAATTAAAATGTGGTTATTTTATTAATATATTTTATGTGTCATGTTAAATTATTAATTACATATAATTTAAATCAGCATAATATATATAATAATATTTTTATTTGTTATTTTATAATCTAATTCTAATTTCAACTGCTAAATTACCAAACACTCTATAATTATTTGCAATTACTAATTGCTCCTATTTACAACTTGATGTACTCAAGATAAATTCTGATCTCATGCACATTACTAGGCGATCTTTGATACCTGTAAGGCAGAAAATTAGAGGGCCCAAATGATGTATCTGGGAGACCACTCCAATCCTTAAATCAGTAAAATTATAATTTTATGGAGAGAATGTGAATTATAGAGCTTAGAATCATGAGTTACTCAAATTATGGAGATTTAAAAGCTATTTATAGTGATATCTTATTATGTAAATTCTTATTGGGAGAGGATTTACTTGCTATAATACCTTATCTGTAAACAAATTTTCTATAGTTATAACCTAGTAGGAAACGAACTCTTTGTTTTCCGAGTCCTAAAGAGACTGATCCCCTTGCGTGGAATTATCATATCAAGTAGGAATGCATAACGTGTCCCTGCACTAGTTCTAAGTCAAAGGTTGGTAATCACTTCAATTTCTGGAGATCTTATCATAAAGAGAACTTTTAAGAAGGCAATTTTATTGATAGTTTATTTTATGAAAATATTTATGGTGTCGTTTTCATTTCTTCATAATTATTTTGAAATTCGAAAAAATGGTTGTACAGGTACTTTTTTGGTCCACGTACTCTTGGAGAAAAACTCATTTCAATTTTTGCACTACGTCTCATAAATAGGGTCTTCACCTTTTACATAGTTTTTTTTCTTCTTACTTTTTTTTTCTACCGTCACTCTCCTTTTTCTCCTTCTTTCTCTGTCCCTGCCATTTTTATATTTTATTCCCAACATTTTCTCTTTTGATTCTTCTTCTTTTCAAAGATTTTGTAACTTTTGCAAGTTTTCTAGCTATTCCTTAGTTGTTGATTAATTTAGTGTGCCACCACTAGTTCCAAGTCAAAGGCTTGGAATTGACTTCTATTCTCAGAGATTTTGTCTCAAAGAGATCTTTCTGCTGGCGAACAGCTTCATGATGCAGATTGTCTCCTTTATCTTCCTAGAATACCCGATATTTCTCAACAGTAGCGATGACATTACGGCGTCTGTATACCGTGCCATTTAGGGCCTTAAGAACCCTAAGAGTATCAAATGAAGTGAATTCTAAATGAATGAAGAGACATGAATGAGGAATGTAATCAATTTTAATAAGTACCTTATGATAAGTGAATGTTAGATCGAATTGGATTTAATAGATTATGCTAGTAAATTAATTGAGATATGAATCTAAAATGCTAGTGATTGGGTGTTGACACCTTTTAAGATATTGGGAGATAATGATAGTGATATGAAAGTTTGATAGCAATCAAAGTTACAAGGGGTATAGCGAAATTCAACAAAGTTTGACTCATTGAGTTAGTGCGTACTTGAATAATGTTAAGGAAATAATGAAAGGAAATTGGTTAGGATTGCTGTGCTACTAATTGAAGTGTTTGCCTAAATTTAAGCACTATGTCACATGTGTGAGATAATTATTGTCCTTGTATATTATAATATGAATGGTGTTTAGGATGTAGGATGCTTAAAGGCAAGTTGTATCATTGATAGAAGGAAAGAACTTTGGCCACAAGTGGCCACACGACTGGGATTCCAGCCGTGTGATAAAGGCAGATTGGAATTGCATCTAGTAGCTTCACATGGGTGGAGACACGACTGAGGTTCCACCTGTGGGAAGTTGACCAATAAGCCAAAGAATTACAAATTATGTAGAGCTTATGAGCAAAGGTGATTGGGCAAAATAAAAGGTAAATGATGTTGTAGGGAATGAATTATAGGCATGTAATTAGCTTGCCACCAAATTTGACTAAATCAAACCCAAACCAAGTGAAACTCTCATTCTTCCACATGTGATTCTAGATCCTTCCTTGGGACACCTCACCACCTATTGATAATCATCACCTTTGTAAAAGCAATCATAGCCATCCATGTTGATTAATCTTAACCATCCATTTTGAGTAATCATAGTCATCCATCTTAATCAAATGCTAACCATTGGATTTAGTTTAATAAATCCTCACCATCTAACTTAAAATATATATAAGCAAATTTATGTTAAAGAATCTTATTTTAGCCATTTTCTCTACACCAAAATCTCCATCAAAGAAGGAAACTCCTTCCAACCACTTGTAACAAGAGTTTAGCAAAGTAAAGCTAATCAAGGTGAGGAACTCTATTTACCTACTCTTTTCTACACGTTGAGCTTAAATCTTAATATTTTGATTAATTAGATGCTTCTTGTATACTATATATATATAAATTGATCATGATAGAGATTGACCAAGGAAAGTTCTAAATTCTAATTAAGTACACTTATGGTTATGTTAGATAAAGAAATGAATTATAAGGATTAGAATGATTTTGAGAACATGATTTTAATTGGAAAGCCTTAGAGGCATAAATATGAAAAAGAAGAAACTTGATATTCTAATATTAAATATTGATGATTGAAGTGTCAAATAAGTTTTATATTATGTTAATTTGAGGAATTTATGAATATTTTAGAGATTGAATGGAGAATTGATGATTTTCCCAAATTCTAGGGTTTATGAAAAATTTAGGGTTTTGGAAATTAAAATTGGATTTATGAAATTGAAAGAGAGAAATCAAGTTTAAGGATGGTGTTATATGATATGTGCAATGTAAATGTAATACCCAAGGTCTCCATAGCTCATCAAAGTTATAATAATACCATAAAATATAAATTTTTGGGTATAGTATCAATGACATAGTGATAGTATGATAGAAACTCTTGTTTGTGCTAAGTGCTTGAGTGTGTACATTTATGAGATAAGAATAATTATTGTATGTTTTATTGAATTAATTTTAGGCAATATGGCTTAGTTTAGGCTTATTATGAGATGGGAAGGTAAGATTTAAAATGCCAAGTGAAAGAGAAAGGAAAAAGTTACGAAAAATTTTTAAGTTCGGGAAACGTTTTCGGGTGAGCTTGTTAATGGGCTTTTGGACTCAAAGCCCAAGCCCATAGAGTGACCGGCCCTAAGGCCTCAAATGTTGGTGGAATATGACTAAAGAATGGTTAGAACAAGTTAATTAGGGGTTAGGATGAGAAAGGAATTAGGTTAGCCATATTTGTTGACTTATGCCAACTTTACACCTAAGCTTCCTACTTTTCCATCACCATGATTATGTTCACTTTGGTGATGATGGTGTTCATTATTTTGATGCTTAGTCACCATACACCTAAGGGCCATCTCAACCATCCATCTTGATCAATCTTAGCCCTCCATTTCAAGTAAAAATGTGACCATTGATTTTGTGTGATTAAATCACCACCATTGATTTTATTTGTATATAAAATGAAATTGTGTTAAACCATTTCATTTGTAACCTACACCAAAAATTTCACCCTCACCAAAGGCTAAAATCCTCCCAACTTGTTCTTCAACTTAGAGCTAAATTTGGAGCATTTCAAGGTGAGATTTATTGCTTAAGTGATTCCTTTCTTTCCTTAACCTAAGTATGATAAATTGTTAGCAATTATTCCTTTTCTTTTGATTTCTATAATTGGATTTTGGTGGAATGATTTGAAGAAGAATTATTTTGGCATGTTAAGTGATGAAATATGAGAATTGGGGTTAAGGATTTGGGGTTAAATAGGTGAATAATAACAAGGGAAGCATGAAAGATCAATGAAGAGAAATTTGCATAAGGTTCGGCCAAACTAGGAATTTTAGGAGAAGTGTCCAAAATTTTTTTTAACAATATCTAAGGTTATTTGGGATGTTGAAAAGTGGTTTAAAAATGTAAAATTTGAATTTAGAGATTTTATTCAAAAATTGAAATTCTTGAAGGCATAATGCATGATATAAGGAAAGTATGTAATGTGAAGTGTAGTTTGATGTTTGATTGTTATGGTAGGCTTTGCATAACATTAATTTTATCTTGGCAAGATCAATTTGAGATTTGATTGAGTAATTTTGGGTTTTCCCCAAATCATCCCAATTTGGTAAAGTTAGGGTTTATGAGAATTGGAAGAGGATAGTTTCAATGGGTGAATGAATGTTGATTGTTTAAGCATTAGTTTGATAAACATAAAATTTAATTAAGGAATTAGGAAGGAAAAGGAACCTAATTGTTTTAATGAAAGGATTTGGACAACATGGGATTTTGAAATAAAATGATTAAATAATTAATGTGTTTATGTATGTTATTGTTTAATGTATTGGAATGTGTTTGGTGATTAGTAGTAGGAAGTTAATGTTAAGTTGAGTTAGAATGAGATTAGCAAGTTAAAGGAGTAGGAATTAATGTATGATTATTTGGGTGTATTTGTAGAATCGAAAGTAAAGGCATTGCTCGGCATACCGAGGAGCCTTGTTATACTCTGCGTTAGAACTACCAATATAGGAGCAAAGGAGCAAGAGGTGAGTACCTAATAATATTACATTTCTTGTGCTTTAAATATAAGCCTAAATGTTGGATTACTTTTCTAATTAAAATGCATTGCAATTCTTTGGCATGCATGATATGCTTTACCAATTATTGAATTAAATATCTCTTATGGCACTTGGCCAAATGAGCCTTATTGCTTCATTTCCTAATATGATCAATGATGAGAAATTTGATTATTTATTGCTATATTATCCATTGAAGTATTTCATGGATGGAAAGGAAAAATGTTTTAATGATATCGTGGCAAGCAGAATACCCCTCTGATGTGGGGCAATACATCAGACATTGTGCACAATGGTAATGAACCTGCGGATAGGGTAAAGAGTATCCGAACCCTAGCTGGGAAGGGTTTATGGCCCCCAGTACGTGCGACCCAATCAGTTGTACGTGTGACTGAAATGGGAGTGAGCAAGGCGTAAGCCGCCACTCAAGTGATAATGATAATGTGGGAAACACACCGTTTCCATAAAGGAAATATTCTGCTAAAAATGCAATAATTACTGTATATGGAAAACTATTCCATAAGAATGATTCTTGATCCGTTTCACTTCATTGCTATAAGAAATTATTACTAAACCACCTACCACTTGTTTATTTTATACAGTTTTATTATGTACTCACTGAGCTTTGTCTCACCCCGTAGTCGTTATTTATTTTCAGGATTAGTTAACGGTTTGGCAAGGTAAATTCCAAGTTCTGCATCTCCGCTTGGAAATTGCGTTGCTGATTTTGGGTATCATCATGTATATATTTTGTTATAAATTTTGGAGGTTTCACTCTAGAGCTCCATGTTTTGTTAAAAGTCTGTAATAATGGTATAACTTAGAGTATCATTAATATGTGTGGTTGGGCATTATCTTACTATATCCAGATGTATGATTAACACTCACTTAAGTTGCAATTAAAATACTAGAAAATGGAGTTCAAAAGCGATAAATTTGAAAATGAATTTAGATGTTGAATGACTATTACATGGGAATTATGGCTACGATCTTGGGTTAAGGGTAACGTGATGGTAATAGTTTATAAGTTATAGGTTGTTCTACGGGTTTAGGTGACCTTATGTCTCCCTATGTCCTAGGACAGTCGCGGCTCAAAGATGGGTCGTGACAGTAAATGTTGAAATTCAATTAATAGAAATGATTTTCCTTAAGATTGATGAGCTAAATTCATTTATGGAATTGATGATGGGAATAGTATTGATTATTAGAAATTACTTGAATTGATGTTACTCAAAGGTAGAAATGTGAAATTGGAAAGAAGGGAACTATTCTTTTTAAGTGAGCTATTGGAAAACAATTAGAGAAATATTAAGTTTAGTAACAAGTATATGTATAGTATATCTTAGCTCTAAAAGTGATAAGTTGTGCTTTAATGAATAAGATAGAAGTGTTAGTAAGTTAAGTTAAATTAAGCAAATGTTATGATGAGAAAGTGATTAATGTGCCATTGACATACAATTGTGTAGAGTGTAATAACAAGAACAAGAATATTGTGTTAGAGTGCGAGGAGCACTGCTTGTATCTACATCAAACGTAAATAGGAGTAAAGGAGTTCAAAGTGAGTTCGTAATAATATAATATGTATTGTGTTATTGTTTGAAACCTTTATTATTCCAAACCGTATTTGTTAAATTGTTCAATGCCTTAATGAGTATAAACTGTTTATTGAATTTCGAACCGTTTGATATGTTGCTTCTTGACTCCTTGTTAAGCTTGAATTATTCATTGAACCACTTATAAGATACTTTTTAATGACCATTGACTATTGTGAACTCATCATATCGAAATCTATCGTGCTTATTGGAATCCTTGACATGAATCTTAAATGAATATCCTATTGAATGCCTATTGATAAGCAGAAATCCCCTTTTTGATGTGGAGAAATACATCAGACCTTATACACTTGGTATATTCTTGCAGATAGGGCGAGAGTACCCAACCTCTGTTAGGGAGAACGCCTAACTGTAAGACTCGATTAGTCTTACGTAATGTGATATGCATAATTGAGCAAGACTTAGGCCGCCACTCTTGAATTAATCTGTATAGGAGGCATCCTGCTCCCAAGAAAATGATATTTCTGTTAAAGATACTATTTCCATTTGAAATGAGCCATTGAACTATATTGACAACATTGATTGAAAACGTTTTATTGCTACAAGAACCATTTTGAGAATAATCCTTGGGCTTACTTTATGTATTGTATTATTATGTACTCACTGAGCATGTCTCATATTTTTAGTGGTTTAAATTTTCAGGTAAAGTCAACGAGTCGGCAAGGTAAATTCCAAGCCTATTCTCCCGTTTGGAAGTTGCTCTACTAGGTCTTGGTATCGTGACTCTTGATTATGAAGGTTATTATTAGAGCTCCATGGTTATTGAAAGTTATAGGATCTATATATAACATGAATGGTTATTGAAAAGTTAGTACTAATATGTTGTAGGATGTACATGTAATATGAATGATATTATAATTGCTATTGTAATAATGTACGAAGTAATGTACATTGGACTATTGATATGAAATGAAGTTTTATACAAATTGTGCTTATAGTGATGTTATAAATTAACAAGGAAATGGTAATTGAGTAATGGGCAACAAGGAATGTAATTAGGTTACGATCTTGGGGATAAGGTTTAATGTGATGAATGATAATAGATTATGATGTTAAGTGGGTTCTATGGATTCAGGTGACCTTACATCTCTCTATACCCTAGGACCATCACGGCTTAAAAGATGGGTCGTGACACTTCTGATCTCTTTATCTTTGTATTTCATATATATTTTACTTTTCAGGTTGCCTATCTCGTGGCAACTTTCTTTCTTTAAAGGGAATCTTGGGTGAACCTTTTTTAGGTCGTCTATGCCTTTGCAAGTCTCTTTCTAGGGAATCTTAGGCGACCTTATGGTTTGTCTATCCCATGGTGACTTTCTTTTCATCATAAGGAATTTTAAGCAAACCTTAGGTTCCAGTTATTCTGTGGTGATCTTCTTTCTTAGGGAATCTTGGGCGACCTTTATGGTACGCCTATCATGGCGAATCTTAAAACTTAGAGAATCTAGGGCACCCCTTTAGGGTAAGCCTATCCCATAGCGAATCTTCAAACTTAGGGAATCTTAGGCGTCCCCTTATCTCGTGGTGAATATTCAAACTTAGGGAATCTTAAGCATCCCTTAGGTACGTATATCCCATGGCGATCTTCAAACTTAGAGAATCTTAGGCGCCCATTAAGGTATGCCTATTCCGTAGCAATCTTCAAACTTAGTGAAGTTTGGGCAACCCTTACGGTATGCCTATCCAATGGTGAATGGTGAATCTTTAAACTTAGGGAATCTTAGATGATTTTTAGGGTACACCTATCCCTTAGCGAATCTTTAAACTTAGGGAATCTTGGACACCCCTTAGGGTTTGCTTATCCTGTGGTAATCTTCAAATTTAGGGAATCTTGGATGACCCTTATAGAATGCCTATTTCATGGCAAATCTTTAAATTTAGAGAATTTTGGTGCCTCTTAGGGTATGTTTATATTATGGTGATATTCGTCCATATGTGGAGAATTTGCACACATTGATAATGGATCCTTAAGTTATTTGAGTTCCATGGCCGAAGGTGGAGTCTTCCTTATCGATCTTTTATAGTTGGCAAGCTTGAATATCATAATTGACTTTGTGATCTTTAGGCTCATTATCCAATATATGTATATTGGTCTACAAAACTATTATTGATCTTGGAAAAAGTGTAAAGGTGTAGTAACATGATATTTTTAATTAATTAAATACATATAATTAAGAAAGAATGTATTAATACATATATAAAGAAGAATTTCTCTTTTTTTTTTTTTTTCTCATGTAGATTATCATAATTTTTCTTATTAATTCATACATCCATTATAGTTAATTTCTGTATAGAGATGAGCTTAATGATATAATACCGTCGTATATTCAATATGTATATTTACTATGTACATTAAAAAATATTAATCTCACAAATTAATATTTAAAATATAATTTTTAAATATCAATCCCAAAAAATTAAATTAACACAATTAAAAATAAATAAATTCTACAATTAAGTTAACTAAAAACGAATTTTGATAAATTTAACATTCCAACTCAGTCAATTGATCAACCACAAGAGCTCTACCTACCAAAGGTCCTTTGTGTTGAGAAGATTAGAGCACACATGCACAACGAAAGCATAATAAATAAACAATATCACAACACAAAACACGAGAAATTACGTGGTTTGATTTCTCAATAAACCTATGTTCATGATTCACTAGGGGAATCCACTATATCAATATATAGTATAATTTTTGTACGGACAAAATTGTAAACCCTCCCATATACAACACCCAATAACCCACCCTATATACCCAAACAATAAGTTATTGTAGTGAAGGATAATTTTTGGATGGAACAAAAATCATCAAAGCTCTCTTACAAATATTAAAACTCTCATAGTTCTAATATTATATAACCCGTAATGACTACATTTTCTCTCAACTCACGACTTCTTTTTTTCTTAAATCTCCTGCCTATTTATAGGCAGTAGATAAGCATTAATAACGTCTCCACCACATCTGAGGTGGCAACCAACTTCCTTTAGCTAATACACAGCCTAATAAATTTCAGTATAGAATTCTTTGACTCCTTTTTTTTTTTTTTATTTTCAAATGGTGGGCCCTCCATGTTGGAGGGATCCACCCAATAGCTAGCTACGATAATCAGTGTCAACTAACACAAATATCACGTAATTTATATGTAAAGTATTATAATATATATGAGATAGGATATGATATGGAGTTAAGTATTAAAAAATTAAAGCAAAAATAATTAGGTGGCAGATTTTTGACCATTGCTCCTTATATGATCTTTATTTTCACGAACCATTGGACACAACCATTTTATTAATGTTTAGAGGCAAATCTTACACTTATCGTATCAATTGATGTGCTAAAGATAAATTTTGATCTAAGTACATTGTTAGGTGATTTTTGATACATGTCAAACAGAAAATTAGAGGGTTCAGATGATGTGCCTGGAAGAACACTTTGATGCTTATTTATGGAGAGTATGTGAATTATAGAGTTTAGAGTTAAGAATTACCTCAATTATGAAATTTAAAAGCTATTTACAGTGATATCTTATGATGTAAATTCTTATTAGGAGAAGATTTACCTATTATAATATCTTACTTGTAAACAGATTTCCCATATTTATAACCTAGTAGAAAACGAACTCTGTGTTTTCCAAATCTTAAAACAACTGATCCCCTTTCATGGGATTACCTGTTCAAATAGAGATACATCACAACTAATCAATGACCATTAATCACTCACAGCTAATCACTACCATTAAACCAAACAAACTCTAAATATCAACATAATTTAGCAATATGTTAATAGAGTTGTCAAATATTTATAACAGTATTATAAAAAAAAATTTAGTTACCAGAGGCTTTTTTCATCAAGTAATGGTGCTGATAATTCTTATTAACATCAAATTTTTTTACTTTTAACCATATGATCCACGTATTGTTAAGACACTATTTATGCTAGTGAGAGTTAACCAAATTCAACTAGAGCGGTCAACCATTAATATCCCCTCGTTAAGAGTGCACACCTTTAAATCTTATACCCCTTTTAACCCCCAACCGATCTTACAAATTGACCATCAACAAAATTAAATAATTTCAAATTTCATATAAATTTAAACGGAATACAAATATAATAAAATTTGGCATATATATGTAAATATATGATCAAAATTGAAAGTAAGATTTGAAGTCTTGAATCTCTTACGCAACCCATAATCAGGCAAAGTATTATTGTGGATAAATATGTTCTGGACATCAAATTTTGACAGCTAGAAACTAATTTTGACATCCGTTTTCCCTCTCTGTAACTTAAAAAAAAAAAATCTGACTGAATTAAAGTATTAAATCAAATTTTAACAATCTATTGTCCATTAATTGCTAGTAAGTAAGATTCTAAGGAGAGTTACAGCAAAATTATAGTCCCTATAAATGTATACAACTGCAGCCGTACATACAGTAAATATATCTGATCAAATAAAATTAATTGTTAACAGTTGGTCGACCAGACTCATTTACTCACCTTTTTGATTTTCAAACTTGGAAACAGAACTTATCCACCGTTCTATTTAACCACGTCCATGTTTTAATTTTGTTTCTATTTCTATTGTACGATCCTTAGCAATATGGACTGGATAGACCTTCTCATTCTTTGTTCAGCGCTCCTTTTCCTCCGTTTATGGTGGCGATACTGGTCAATCACCGGTGGTGGGACAAGGAATCTCCCCCCAGGTCCGCCGGGTTGGCCACTAGTGGGCAACTTATTCCAAGTCATCCTTCAACGTCGTCCCTTCATTTTTATTGTACGTGATTTACGTGCAAAGTATGGTCCAATTTTCACCATGCAAATGGGTCAACGTACTCTTGTCATCGTTACAAGTTCTGAGCTTATTCATGAAGCCTTGGTTCAAAAAGGCCCTACTTTTGCAAGCCGGCCAGCTGACTCGCCGATCCGGTTAGTATTCAGTGTTGGAAAATGTGCCATCAATTCAGCAGAATATGGTCCTCTTTGGCGAACTCTTCGCCGGAATTTTGTCACTGAGGTAACAAGTCCTATGAGAATAAAGCAGTGTGGTTGGATAAGGCAATGGGCAATGGAGAATCACATGAAAAGACTTAAAAGAGAAGCCTTTGAAAATGGGTCTGTTGAGGTAATGAACAATTGCAGGCTCACTATTTGTAGTATTTTAATATGTATTTGCTTTGGAGCAAAAATCTCTGAAGATAGAATCAAGAAAATAGAAGCTGTGCTAAAAGAAGTTATGTTAATGACAACACCAAAACTACCAGATTTCTTGCCAGTTCTTGCACCTTTATTTCGCAAGCAAATGAAAGAAGCTAAAGAACTGAGGAAGAAACAAATGGAGTGTTTGGTCCCATTGATAAGAAACAGAAAAGCTTTTGTTGAAAAAGGTGAAAACCCTAACTTAGAAATGGCAAGTCCAGTTGCTGCAGCTTATATAGATTCGCTTTTTGAGCTAAAACCAGTTGATAGAAGTTGTTTAGGTGAGCAAGAGTTTGTGACCTTGTGTTCTGAGGTGATCAGTGCTGGAACTGACACCAGTGCAACAACCATTGAATGGGCTCTGCTTCATTTGGTTCAGAACCAAGAAATTCAAGAAAAATTGTACGAAGAAATTGTTGGATGGGTTGGTAAAGATGGACTTATTAGAGAAGATGACGTTGAGAAAATGCCTTATCTTGGAGCTGTGGTTAAAGAAACTCTCCGGCGACATCCCCCGAGTCATTTCTTGTTATCCCATGCTGCAACGGAGGAGACACAAATTGGTGGCTATACAATTCCGGTGGGTGTTAATGTGGAGCTCTATACTGCATGGGTTACTGAGGATCCGGATATGTGGAAGGATCCAGGTGAATTCCGACCCGAGAGATTCTTGAATGGGGATGGGGTTGATGTGGATGTAACGGGGACTCGGGGGGTCAAGATGGTGCCGTTTGGAGCCGGAAGGCGGATTTGCCCAGCCTGGAGTTTGGGTACTTTACACGTGAATTTGTTACTGGCTAGAATGGTACAGGCTTTCAAGTGGTTGCCGGATCCAGATTCTCCGCCCGACCCGGCTGAGACTTTTGCTTTCACTGTTGTGATGAAGAATCCTTTAAAGGCTGTGATTTTGCCCAGGTGAATTGAAAAGTTATATTGTATGTTGCACTAACGTATCGTATGTAATTTGCTTAATTTACAATAAAAATTTCAAGATTTAGTTATTAATTCATTTTAGAAAGGTGATTTTATCAACGAAAATGTAATTTTTCTGCTTTTAATTGAAACTTAAGGTACGCATATATATATATATATATATATATATATTTGCGTTGATGTGTATCATAGGTTAGTGTTTACCATTATATATAGCTTAATGATAAAGTGCAAGTATAATTTAAATGATAGATTTAGATTTCATTGAACAAGTTATTGTTAATAATTTGTCTTTGAATACCTATTAAATTAAAAGTTTATATTGTTAATAATTTACTTTTGAATACTATTAAATAAAAAATTTATTTATATATTATTAATAATTTTTAATATTTAATTTAATTACTTATAAATATATTAGAATCCTTTTATTTTTTAATGAACATGAAAGAATATATTCACATAATATCAACTGTTAAATGTAAAATAAATAGTTGAAATTTATTTTTATTTATAATTACAAAATCTAAAAAATTTTTAACTTTTAATTGTGAATATTATACTAATATGATATATTATATTTATACCAATATGAAATAATTTTAATCCTTTATAAATATATATTTATACGGATACATGAACTTTTTTTAATACATACAAATCTAATTGTTAACGTTTAGATTTAGAGATAATCACATAAACATTAGGATTAGGTATACTTGAATTGAAGATTGCCGTACTATGGTCCCGTGCGAGATTTTCTGACAAGAACATAAAAGTTTTTGCATTGGTTGAAAGTCCTATCATATCGGGAGGAGAAGAACATTTATTGACTGAAGATGATATTAATGCAATACTATTTCCCTCTGAACGTCTTTTGTTTATAACATTTTGGATTTGATGATTAGGATCCCATTACTGTGCTATTGTTTAAATTTTTTTTATTAATTTATTTTTTATCTTATTACATTATGTATCAAAATAAAGATGAATATTTCTTTTGAAAAAAAAAAAAATACATAAGAGTGAAAAAATATTGACAACTTAAAAAGAAAATGTTGATGTTAAAAGAATAAGTAAGAATGAAAAAATTAAGTATAGAAGTAAAACTAACCTAAAAGTTGGCTAATATAACAAAAATGTTATTGAAGCTTTTTTAATATATTTAATTTTTATTAGTGTTACATGTTTTAATAATATAAAGAAGGTCATTAGTATTTCTAACTATTTATAATAAAGAGTTTGACATTTATATATAGTATATTGTGAATGCTTTATTATAATTTAATTGCCCCATGTTTGTTTTAGTTATAGATATTTTTTTGAATTTTAATTAAAATTTATTTAGATTATTAATATTGTATTATTATGAAATTAAAACTATCAACTTGCTTATCTAGTTTTTTTTTTCTTTTTTCTTTTTTCTTTTTTCTTCATAGCAAGGGACTTTGAGCCTATAAAGAGAGGAAAGAAAATAAGAAGAGAAAATAAGTTTTATTTTTCTCTCTTTATTTTCCTCCTTCAAGTTTTGATAGGAGGAAAATAAAGAGAGAAAAATAAAACTTATTTTCTCTTCTTATTTTGGATAGGAGGAAAATAAAAGAGAGATGAAGGAAAATAAAGTTATTTTCCTTTGTTTAAAAAGCAAAAAGTGAAAAGAAAGAAAATAATAATATAACACATTTGCTATTATACTCTTTATCTCATAAATTAAGGAGGGTTTATTCAATTAAGACTTTTAAAAACATTTATAGAGTTTTTTTTAAGTAAATGACTTTTGCAGAGTTCATAAATTTTTAATAATTTTTGCAGAATTTATAAATTTATGAATGACTTTCAAAAATTTTATTTTAAAATATTTTATAGACATTGATAAACTTTTATAGATATTAATAGACTTTCAATGATTACTATTGCGAATCAAACTAATTAAGTTTTTGAAAAATTTAATATTTTTCAAATTCATATATGATCTATGCACAAATCTAGTCTTAACTAATTTTTTATTTTAAGTTTTTTAACTTAATATTGTTGTCTTGATTAATCCATGCGCCACCATTTTTAAAATCCTAATTATGTTCTCAACCTATTAATTTTCACTTTATAATCAATTATTAAACTAGAAGATAGGTTATATAATATAATCATTAAATGTTGTGTGCCAATTAATGTATATGTCAAATGGGCTTGGGAAAAATCATTCCCAAAAGTTAGCACAAAGGAAGAGGTCCAATCTACATTATATACACTATAACAAGCCACTAAGTTAGCGATATGTGATAATTCTAATACCATCTCTTGACACATGTTAGGTCCAACTAGCACATGGTACGATTGAATATTAAGCCCGTGTCAGAAAGTATATGTGGAATTTAGAATTTAATAATGGGTGATCCACATATTGAACACAAGAGGGTACAAATATATAACAAAGACCTGATTTGGGCTCTGATACCATGTCAAATGAGTTTGGGTGGAACTCATCTCTAAAAGTTAGCTTAAAGGAATAGAGTGCCCAATTCACATTATATACACTATAACAAACTATTAAGTTAGTAATGTGAGACAATTCTAACAGTATGGATTGTATAGAATAAACTAAAGATAAATTATTTTTGGCTTAATTTGTATATAGAGACTGAGAATAGAGTAAATACATTATCTATAATTTTATTGCTCTAATGGGTTTAACGAGTAAACTAATATTCTTATATGCTTTAGTTTGAGATGCAAGCTACATTGACGAGGGAAAGGGGGCTGGTTCTTACGTTTGTATACTACTTGTGACTAGGAAAAAAAAAAGTCTATGGAAATCTTACGAAAAAATGAAAGAAAATTTTTAGATTTTTTATTTATATAACTACATAAAAAGTCATTAAAAGTATATAAAAATCTATTATTTATAACAGTCAATGACTTTTTAAATACTTTTTTACTTTTATATACTTTAGAAAAATTGTATTTGAATACCCTCTTGATTTCTATATACTTTTTTAAAATATTTAAAAGTCATTATTAAATATTATCTAATTTTTATAGAGTTTTTAAAAGTTATTATTGAATACCTCATAACTATTTAAGTCCATAAAAATATTTAATTCTTCTAATCCAATGCACTCATGTAAATACTAACTTATTATAATGAACCAATTAAGATGACAATAATATATTTAAAAAACAAATAAAAAATCAAAATCTTGGGATACCATATGAAAAAATAATATAGGATGATTTGACATTTTTATTCTTTTGTTAATGAAAAGTTAAAACATAAGACTCACTCACTTGTAGTTTGATGTATGATAGAATACTAATATATGGATATTTGTTAGCTTTGATTTGGATTGAGAAAACGTGAAAGGATGAGAAAGTAGTAATATTAGAGGTAATTTGATAAATATACCATAAATAGTATTATTTTTCTTTGATTTTGAAGAGAAAATAAAGGGCAAAAAATAAGTTCTATTTTCCTTCCTCCCTTTATTTTCTTCCCATCCCTAATTAGAAGAAAATGTCTAATCATCTTATTTTCCTCTATCATTTTTTTCTCTCCTCTATTTTCCTCTAATCCAAACATTGAGTCAATGTTTATATCCGTCAAATGATCAAAAAATTATTGGGTAATAAATAAAGTAAAACTAATGTTTTAGCAAAATAGTTTGTAATAGGAAATGGATATGTATTTACACCTGGTGTGTATATATAAAGTCTAATAGGAGAATTATATGTGGGTATATATATAGAGAGTATTGATGTCTTTATTACACTTCATTATAACAAAATTTTAAAATACCAATTAATAATTGGTTTGGTGTATATAAAAATAGTTACACTAAGAGTAGTTGAAAATTTTCTAATCTGGATACTTTAGACATTCTGAAAAAGATTCAACCTTGCAATATCCTAAGTTCTGATGAGTTTAAGGGTGTTTTTAACTAGTAATTTAATGGCACTCCTTAATAATAATTATCTTTTAGGATAAATGATGTATCTCCTATGGTTTTAAATAATGGCCAATATGTTATATATCGGCCGTTCTGTACGAGTTTTTAAGAGGTCAAATACTTTATTTAGCCGTTATATATGTACTAATGGGAATAAACACTAAATCAGTACTGAATCACTGGTTATATTTTGATATGATTTTTATTGGCCGATACGATCGTGACATATCAGTGTAGAAAAATTATTATTCTTAAATTTTTAAAATTTTTTCATTTCTTTAATGTAAATTATGAATATATTGTTCAAAAAGACTATTACTTTATAAATTTTTCTATTTTATTTATATAAATTATCAGTGTATTGTTTTTTACATTATTTGTATACGAGTTTTTTTTTCTTTTTTTAATATATTTAGAATATTAGTAATAGTTTTTGCAAAATTCATTTTTCTGTAAAATTTTTTGTCTTTAAGCACAAATTATTGATTGAATTTTACATTAGAGCCATATTTATCTACATACATTTATTAAAAAAAATGTAAATAAGGGATTCTAGTTGTAAGATATCTAATGAAACTATCGCTGGAATTGAGATCTCATTCAAAGAAAAAGATATCTAATATCTGGAGTTTCTTTTTGTATATTATATGGATGATCCGATCCGCAAAGACCATGATCTTAAGCCCTGACTCACCCTCCGTAGATGAACCTTGCGGAGGAACCCTTAGGTTTTCGGGCTCTGCAAAGGATTCATTATAAAGTATTAAGTAATAGTATTAATTAAGTAATTAAATAAATGTTAAGTAAATGAAATAAATAAAAAAAAAAGTAAGTATAAATAAGTAAAATAGCTAAAATAGAATATAGATTCTACCACATCACTTATTATTTTTCAAAAATTGAAATAATGACCTTGTAGAAATTGAAACAGGAGCATTCTTTTATTAGTGGTGGCTTTTTATATTGGTGGTTTCGTTTCATTATGAAACATTTCATTTATTGTTGGTGGCTTTTCTATTGTTATGAAACATCCTTCTATTATCGGTGGCTTGTTTCGTTATGAAGCAAATGATTGGACTGGAGCTCAAGCATTGTTTGATGTCTTTTCATCTGAATTAAACATCCGAATGCAAATGAGTTTAATAACGAACAAAATAATCAAGATCTTTTATGACACTCTTTTTGGTGGTGATTAGTTAATCTTATAGTTTATTATTTATTTTTTTTTATTGTCTTATTTGCTTACAACAGAGAAGTTTTTTTAATCATTTTATTCATTTAGAATAACTGATTTTTTTCCATTCATAAATTAATAAAATAATATTGATTTATCAAAAAAATTTGTATTTTTTACATTAAGACAATATTTGTATTTATATAACTTAATTATTGTTATTATGCATTATTTATAAATATATATTACATAATTTAAACTATTATAGTCTAAACTATATTTATTTAAGTGTTTATTAATGTAATATATTATATTTTGAATGTTACATTTTATTTCTTATTGATTTAGATTAATTTGCTAATTATTTTTAAAAAATTACAGTAGCAGCGGCCGATTCAATCCGATTCAGTTTGCTTTAATATGATTCTATTACACCAATTCTGATACCAATACAATACATACAACCGTTTTTTGAAACCCTGGTATCTATCATAAAATTTTTCTAAGGTCATAAAGACATATAGCTATTTAATCTCTTTTTTTCTATGAAAAATATAACCTTACCCTACTATCTGAACCAAATAAGAATTCCATGTTTAAAAAATTAAAAAAATAGAAAATAATGTTTAAATATAAAAAAATTCTTCGAAATGTAATGGTATTTTCTCCATATAAATCAAAATTAAAATCAATAATGGATAAAAGAAGTCTATTTATAAGAGCACATGATGACATGAATCCTAATTGGAGTCATGTTCTTCTATTACAGTGTCATATTTGGAAATGGATTTACGCTGGTTGTCGAGTAACATACAAATTTTGAATTATATTTAGAGATAGAAGTAGAGTCCACATTAATTACGGTATTTGAATATCGGTGTAAACTATTTAGGCGATATTTATTGGTGATTTATGGTCTTTATTTGCACAATCACTTATATTTGTCATTAGAAAATTGAGGTCTAAACTTTATTATTTTAAAAAATCTCGTAACAAATACAATAGTTATAACCAGATAAGCTGTAATTTTAATCAACAAAAAAACAATTAATTAAAAACTCGATATCCTAGAAGTTTGGCATATATAATGTCATTAATTAATTCTCAAATCATCATTTCAAACAAACGTATATATATATACATATATGATAACGTATTTCCCTCAAATTAGACAATTTGCAGTTCTTAGAAAAAAAGAAAAAAAAAATAAAAAAAGATTCATGTGGCAGTCAGAATTGCTGATTTTGGACCATGCAGATTGGTCGGTCGAATGGAAAGAGGATAATTTTATTTTATTGCTATAAAGGCGAATAAGATTTTAATGAATTGCTTCTTCGGCTGCGCCATTTTTTTTTTTTCAGCCGAATGCTGCACCAATTATTCGTACCAGTTAAGTCTTTTTTTTTTTTTTTTTTTTTTTTTTTTGCATATTCGCAATATTTAAAAGGGTATATTTTGAATCCTAATTAATTTCTTAAAATACGAGATAAATAATTTTATACTATTAGCAAGTTTAATGCAATGATGGTGATAGGGGACCAAGGGGCATGGCACCCCAACTTCATGAAATTCCTTGTATAGATTGTAAAAGAATTATATGACTATCCTTTAAATTTAGTACTACATAGTTTTTCTTAAATTTTTAAGAAGTTCACTTCTTTATTTGTATATATAAAGGAAATTCATAATCATTTTATAATACATGTATTCAATGACGGATGGAGGAGGACAAAGAGGAGTCATGGCTTTCTTGTCATGCTCCGAACCCGAGAGCATATGATCGATACTAAAACATAGAAAATGCACGTGGTTATCAGTGTCCATAATAAGCCACATAATAAGGCTAGGGGCCCAATGTTAAGCAGATCCAATTAAAAAAACAATACAAATCAAAATCAAAACCACACCAGGCTAACATCATTATCATCTCAAAAATATCAAATATTATATTACTGGATTCTGCTTAACAAAACATTTCTCAACTCAGAAAATATATAATATCTGGAAATGAATAGAATATATATTTCAAGAGTAACATTATGGAGTTCTAGAGTACCAATACAATTATACACATATTATTTACAAAACTCAACACTTATAATATAAAATACTGTCAAAAGGTGATTGGCAGGTCTACTCAATTATTATCTCTTCACAAGCTCATTCCTCGACTTGAAAAATATAATTTGAACAGGAATGAGCGTTCGACTTAATGAATAATACTAGCTAATATATTAAACTGGTGTCATACATACAGATTTCTAATGCTCATGCTATGCACTATATCATAGAGACAGACAAATCACACCATCAAGTAAGAATGAGATACAGTCCAGAGTATCATACTAATACCCAATATGGGGAGCCGATCCCCTATCCTGGCTCTCTGAATCTAATAATTTGTCTCTTATATCTAATAGGTCCGGCCATTATTGGTCTGTACCATGCAGCCCTGACCCGACTAATAGCGGCCCTGGCGATAAGCAGGTCCGATAGTATCCACCAGTCATAGCTCATCTTCTCAATCCCATCAATATCATAATTATAATCATGATCATACTCATACCCATGGTTCTTAGGTGGTACTGTATGCTCCCGATTCCCCATTCGTCAACCACAACTATTATGTAACATAGAATATCAATTCATCAATCACAATCAAATGTTAACATGTATCTATGCAATAATAATGCATAATATACATATATATATATATATATATATATATATATATATATATATATATATATATATATATATATATATATATATATATATATATATATATATATATATATATACATCCAGTAAATGCAGATGCGTATGAAGATAGAATAATATATTAGGAAGTATCACTCACCTAATTGATGATACGTCTGACTGACTTCCCTCAGAAGTATGACCTTTGGAATCAGGAAGACGCCAGAACATCGACACTAGGCAATTGGTAGAATATTATATTTTAGTGATTATTTTATAACTAAGTAGCTGCTAAAAGTACCGCAAAAAAAAAAATATCTTATTTAGCTACTAAAATTAATTGCGAACTAGTTGCTAATTAGATACTAAAACAATATAATTGCTAATATGAAACTAAGTGCTAGCAAAAAAAAGAAAGTTTTAAAGGATTATTGACTTGTAATTTTCTATCAAAATTTTTTTCTTTTCCTTGTTATTTTATATCTAGTAACAGAATTGTCTATCGTTAAACTCAAAAAAAATTTCACCCAAAATTTTCAATTTTTCTACTTATTTTATATTCAACATTGGAATTTTTCATGACTAAACTCACCTCATCCAAATTTTTTATTTTCTCACTTATTCAATAAATTAATTAACAAAATATTCCGTCGCTAAATTAAAAAAAATTCATTTGATTAGCGACTAACTTATTGACGTATTTTTGTCTATTGTTAAATGTAAATCTTTATAAAAACCTTTTTCTCCTTCACTCCTATCATTTTTTTTTATTTATCTCTCTTTATTTTTTCTTTCTTTCACTCTTTTATCTTTTTTATTCTTCATCATTTTTTCTTTCTTATTTTCTACTTAATTATTTATTTATAATTGTTTCTTTCTTCTCATCTTTTTCTTTTTTTTTTTTCTTCATCTCTTTTTCAATATATAATTAATATTTTCTTCTTTTTTCTTTTTTATTTTTTCTATATCATTTTTCTCTTTCTCTTTTTTCTTCATCACTTTTTTTGCGTTTTCTCTCTCTTTTTATTTATTATTATTATTCTCTCTTATAATTATCATTATTTCTCTTCATTATTATTATTTTTCTTTATTATTATTTCTCTTATTTTTTTATTATAATTTATTTAGTATTGTCAGTTTTTCTTTCTTTATCATCTTTTCTTTTCTTATTTTTTTCTCCTTCTTCTTCTTCTTCTTCTTATTATTATTATTATTATTACCATACTTATTAAAAAAAAAAAAAAAAAAAGACATAAAATCGATAGTTAATTTAAAGAAAATTAATATATCAAAGAAAAAAAAGAAAAGTAATAAAAAAATAAAATAAATAAGAATATATATTAAAGAAAAGACAATTAATATATCAAGAAAATTAAAAATTGAAAAATCTTGACAATTATTTTGAAAAATATTAAAAAACAAAAACTAAAAACTACATTATATTAGTAGCTAATTAGCAACTACACATTTAATAGCAAATTAGTTGCAACAAAAATCACTTTAGTCATCTTTTTTTATATTTATTATATTTTTCAATTAGCGACTAATTAACATTTTAGTTACTATTTAAAAACTATTATTGAAACACTCTGAATTTCTATTTATTTTATAAAATTCTATTTTTTGTACGAAAACGTATTATTTTATTATTTTCCTTATTAAAGTAAGAATTAGAATTATATTTTACTAAATTATAAATATTTAGATAATTTGAATATGTATTATTAATTGTAATTTTATTATAATATTATATATGTGTATTATTATGAAAATTGTTAATATGGGTTTTTGGAGGAATTGTATTTTGAGTATTAATAAAGGTATTAATTAATATTATAAGTTTAATTATAATATTTTATCGATAGTTTGGATTTCCGTTATAATTACTATTATTATTGTAAATAATATTATTGATATCTATACATGAGTATATGTTGTGAATTATTATTATTATTATTATTAGTATTGTTGTTGTTAATATTATTGGAAGCCAATCGGAAGCGTCGTCAGTTAGGTGAGCGAAACTCACTAATGTATTATCCTGTTCTCATTTATATCTGCATTTTTGTATGTATAAATATGTATACTATGCACTACTACTGCATATATAAGCATTTAACATTTGACTGTGAATGATAACTCAATATGCTGTATGTTGTATGCTGTGTTGTATTGTATTGTGATTGATGGATGGAGGTCGGAAGGATACAGTACCACCTAGGATTATGGATTTGTTATGATTACGATTATGATTCTGTTGAGATTTAGAAGATGAGCTATGACTGATGGATGCTACCTGGGCCTGCTCATCACGAGGGCCGCTGTCAGTCGGGTCAGGGCTGCGTGGTACAGACTAGTGACGGCTGGGCCCCTTGGATATAAGAGACAGATTATTAGATTCAGAGAGCCAGGGTAGGGGGATCGGCTCCCCATATTGAGTATTGAGTATTAGTGTGGTACTATGGACCATACCCCATCCCTGCTTGATTATATGATTTGCCTGTCTCTATGACATAGTGCATAGCATGTGCATTAGAACCTATCTGTAGGATACCAGTTTAATATATTAGTTGGTATCATTCACTGAGTCGAACGCTCATTCCTGTCCATTTCATTGTTTCAGGTTAGGAAATGAGCCTATAAAGGAATTGTAATTAAGTAGACTGCCAATTTTCCTTCGGCAGTAGTTTGTATTGTTCAGTATTCAGAAATGTATATAATATATGTATAATTGTAAATATAACTCTAGAACTCCGCAATGTTATATTTTGTACTTGTATATTGTTTAATATTTAGTTATGTATTTTAAGAGTTGTAATATGTTATTAAGCAGAACACCTATTTGTAATTTACTGCATTTATGGAATAAACCTGTTGTTGGCCCAACGAGTTTGTACGTTATAGTGATATTTATTTGGATCTGCTTAACTCCATTTGGGCCCATAGCCGTTTTTAGTTTTGAGCTTCTTGTGGTGTGTTGTGGTTAGGCTTACTACGGGCACTGGTAGCCACGTGCATTACTCGTATCCTAGTGCCGGTCACGTGCACTCGGTTCGAGGTGTGACAATTATTATTTAGTAATTAATTAGCAACTGTTTTACTCATAAACAAAAAAAATTAGCTAGAAGACTTTTAACGACTATGTGATTTAATCGCTAATTATAATTAGTGATTAAAATTCATGATTGCCTACATTTTGTAGTCTCTAAATAAGTTTTTCTTGCAGTGATATGTAAATCACCAAGCAAAAATAAAAAGATCATGGGTATTTTTGGGTCAGTTTATGATTCAATTGAGACTAAATTCACTCTTCTAGCAAGTTTAAGAAAGCATTCCCATAAAGGTTGAGTATGATTTGGGAAAATCTGGAAATTTGAAAATCTTGAAAATCGAACTAAATTTCTAAAATTCCCAAAATGTGATCTCAAAAACCAAATCATAGGAGAAAAATCTCTATACCAAATTGTCTCGATTTTTCAAGATGGAAATTTAGGTCTAATAGGATAGTTCGGTATGGAATGAGACAAACGGAAATTCATATATTTTCTGTTTTTTAAAAATTAAAAATATATATTTTTCCAACTTCAACTTGAAATTAAATCAGTACATATAATAAAAATAAAAATCACTATATAATGCATAATTAAAGAAATTTATTTACAATTCACCAAGCTAAAATAAAAATCAAACTGCAAAGTGAATAATTAAAGAAATTTATTTATAATCCACTAAACTAAGATAAAAATCAAACTGCAAAGTGCATAACTAAAGAAATTACAAAAATCAAATTACATATGCAAATTAAAAGAAATTTATTTATAATCCTCTAAACTAAAATAAAAATCAAAATTTAATTATAATCCTCTAAACTAAAATAAAAATCAAACTACATAGTACATAATTAAAGAAATTACAAAAATAAACTATATAGTACATAATTAAACAGATTTAAATACACCAAGCTAAAACAAAATAGAATAGACATGAAACAAATAAGAACATAGATTTGAAATCAACAATCCATAGTGGTCATTGGTAAGACATTCTCTTTAATTTCAAGATCTTGAATAATTTCCAAAATAAATAAGAAGAAAATGAAATTGAAGTCCATTAAATTTAATTAAGGTGGAAAAATAAAGAAAATAAGAAAGTGCATATCTAATTCAAAATTTTCAAGATTTTATACTTTTTCTTCAATTTGGAGAGGTTTTCCAGTGCTTCTCAACCAATCTTGCAATCAATAAGGATCTCAACTATAATAGGAGTCAAAGAACTCTTAAAGCGATCTAAAGTCTTACCTCCAATGTTAAATGTAGATTCAAAAGCCATGGTTGAGGATTGAATAGCCAAAACATCCTTGACAACATAGCTCAGAGTTAGATACCTAGCTGAATTGATTTTCCACCATATCCCAAAATATCAAAATCATGGCATATTTTTCGGAAAACTCCTTTAAATACATATCCAATTCACCTTTGTTAGCTAATTTCTGTTGACTCTTCTCCTCTAAAAAAAATCATCAATATCTTCTTCCACTATGGTATCAATCTCATAATTCTCTAGAAGAATAAATGACTCCACCAATTCGCCTTTCTTCATTGATGATCTCATACTCCTCCATCAACACTTTCAAAGCATTAGTTACTCTATCTAAAAATTCATTTGTCTCTTTTTCACCATAATGAATTAAGTATTTAGCCCTCAAATATTTTAGCTTATGTCTAAGTTCTAAAACCACTACAATGAAAAGCATCACATTCATTTTTTTAATGGCACCCTATTACTTGTTAAATTGTGCTCTCATTAGTTTTTCTCTGTCAACCAAAGAAGGATCAATGCTACTTTCAAAAGTTTGCAAGTCTTTTAAAATTTGTATTGTCCTAGAAAAGTACAAATTAGAAGTAGAATATAAACAACCAGACAACTTACAAGTGACATCATAAAACCTTTTAAGAAATTTAGTAAAGTGGGTTGCATAAATTCAATCATTCTCACAAGGCAAATCATTCTCAAAGTTAGCTAAAAATTTATCATCCACATCTTCTAACTTATCAATGGCTTTTTGAAAACCTAAAGTAATTTCTAACAACAATGTATTCCAACTAGTTGGATAATCCAATTGCAAAGATGCTTTTGACTTGATATTTGTAAGCTAATAACATTTTTTGAACAAATCTAACCTTTGGGGGCTACCTCTAACATACCTAGCAATTTCAAGATCATCCTTAAAAAATTAATTGCAAAATATGAGTAGAACACATCATATAAAAGGCTTCTCCACCCAAAACAAAAGCATTTTTTTTATAACTTTTTTCTCAATTGTTAAATTACAATGTCATTAGATGATGCATTGTTAACAATAATGCACATAACTTTACTCAAACCTCATTCATTCATGAAAAATCAATAGCATCCCAATATTAATCCCTTTATGACTCTTAATGACAAAAAAATTTAGAATTCTTTTATGTACATTCCAATGTGAATAAATAAAATGAGTAGTCAAACACGAGTAAGACATATTCTGAATACTTGTGCAAGTATATGTAGTTAAAGAAACCCTTTGCTATTGAGATTGAAGTAAGGCACACAATTTTTTCTTTTCTTGCACAAATAAAGATAAGCAATCCCCAGTGATAATGAATCCAAAAGGAATTTGAAACTGAGAAACTGCAACTTGAATAAATTTCCTAAACCCTTCCCCCTTAATAAACCTAAAAGCAGACTCATCCTTTATAATCATCCTAATCAAACCATCTTTAGTAGCTTGTTGATCAAACACCTAACAAGCTAATTTAAAAATTTTAGATTCACTTCCGCTTTGAAAATTCAAATTTTTTTTATTTTTATCTTTACTCTTATGTGCATCAACTAAATCCTTCTTAAAAAGATATTTTTTGCAAGTTTTCCTTAAATGTTTCCATAACCTCGAAGTGCCTTGCTCACTTTTACATTGATAAGTCTTACTACACCAAATACATTTAGCTCTCTCTATCTCATTCCTATCACCATCTTTTAATTTCTCAAAATAATCCTAAACTGCATACCTAATTTTTTTGGTGATTGATGAAGTGGAAATGTGATTACCTTTTGCTTGAAGTAAATTGGAACCATCGTTTGGGTTTAGGGCCTTTGGGTAGTAGCAGTAGTGGGATTGTAAGTTTAAGTTCTTGATTGTAGTGGCATATCATCATTAGTGTTACTGCTGACAATTGTTTTGTGCTTACTTGTCATTGTAAACCAACTAAAATCAAATATATCATTTGGAGGCCATGCTTTGAAAATTAAAATTAATTTCATGTTATTTTGCTCAAAAGAAGAACATAGAACTCAAATGAAATTTAATAATTAATAAAAATTAAATTGTACTTATAAATTATTGAATTTCTTGAAATATTTTGCTAATTATATATATATAGACACACACACACACACACATAAAAGAATTCTTTAAATCGGTTCTAGTTTCAGTTATTCGGTTGAGATGGTTTGGTATGGTTCAGTACGGTTCTTGGTATGGATAATTATTAATTTCCATAACTATACAAGAAAAAATGGATGAGGTTCAATTCAAAGAAAGTCAAACAGTCAACAGACTTTTTTTTTTTTTTTCATTTTAAAGACTTTCGACTTAGATTTTCAATACAGTTCAGTATTTCCAAGTCTCATGTTCAGCCCTGACTTCCATACTCGACCTATGCATTCAAAAATTATCTTCTAGGTGTTAGCTCGAGAATCAAATCTTAACCAATAAGAAGAGAAATAAATTTCCATATTGTTGATGAAATTTTATAACAATAAAAATAAGGTTTTTACTGAGATTAAAAAAGCCATGCATAAGGGTTTCTTTAAGTGACTTAAAACATTTTTAGTACGGTTCAATATCTCCGAATCTCATACTTAGCTTTAACTTTCTGCTCGACTTATGTATTCAAAAAGTATCTTCTTAATGGTAGGTTGAGAATCCTAATCAATAAGAAGAGAAATACCAATTAAGCTAACCCTCGATGTTGATGAAATTTTATAACAACAAATAATAAGGTTTTTAGTGAGATTAAAAAAGCCGCGCACAGGGGTTTCTTCAAATGACTAGTTGGACTCCCACGTGCAAGGTCTGTGGCGTCCAACTTTAAAATAATTTAAATACATTTAATAGATAAATTTAACAATTTAATTTCATATTGATTTTAATAAATTAATATATAAAATATAATATTTACAAAATAATAGTATAAATTTATAATTTTTATTTTAAAAATTACATGAAAAATGATTTTTCTTCAAAATTTATAAAGAAAATTATTATTCACAAAATTTAAATTTTTAAATTTTCTTCTCAAATTTGTCTCAATTATTTTGAACTTATAAATATTTTATACCAACTAATCATAATAAAGCATATTAAAATTAACAATAAATATTTAACCAAGGAATTCAACATTTTATTTAAAAACTTATGATATCATTTTTTATAAAATAATATTACTGCACACTTAAACTTATTTCATAATCAATAGATATGGATATGAAATCTTAAATTTTTTTTATTCAAATTCTTCATTTTCCAAGTTTAAATTTATTTTGTCATTCTTAACATTTTCTAAAACAAAATTTCCATTATTTTAAATTATAGAAAATATTTATATCTTTATATTACCTAAAATAGGAAATTCGTAACAATCTTTTAAAATATCAATTTATATTAGTAGGATGTGCAAAAAGATTGCTACACTAAGAATAATTAAGAATTAACTTATAAATCTTTGAGTAGATCAGTATTGGGGCTAACTAAAGTTAGACATGTTAAGTCTAGTTGATCTAAACTTAGTGGTCTGTCAAGTTCGACATGATTCGAGCTTACAAACGACTTAAAAAAATGAGATTAAATCGATGGCTTACAGTATCAAATTAAAAAAATTTAAGAAAAATTTTTTTTTTATCAAAACTCTAGTCGGACTCAGTTGAAATCTAACTGAATCAATTGATATTCAAATATATAATTATCTTGATCTATTTGAGTTTCTTAAGAAAATAAACTATAAAAAAAATGAAAATTTGGTTGAAATGTTATCTTTTATTGATAGAATACAATACACATATACACACACCAATCTCTTACATCTAAGGCTTAGAAAACGTAATCCCACTTTTATTGGGATTTGACTAAAGCTAACTTAGGAATATTTACATGGAATATTTAGGAAGCAAATATACAAAAAATATGGAAATTATATTACAATGATTTTTCTTAATATTCCCCCTTAGGTTGCAAAGTGAATATTATGAAGTCTTAACTTGTTACGTAGCATGACAAATTGATCCTTTCCAAAGCTTTTGTGAACACATCTGCTAATTGGAAATGCATTGGTACACAAGAAGGACTAATTACTCCATCTTGAAGTTTTTCTAAAAGTACAGGACAATCTATTTCAATATGTTTTGTATGCTCATGAAAAACAATATTTGCTACAATATGCAAAGTTGGTTAATTATCACAAAACATTAGTGGTGTGAGAGCTACTTACTGGACTTTCAAATCTTGTAATATATAGCGCAACCAAGTCAACTCCAAACATGTGCTTGCCATAGCTCTATATTCAACTTTTGTTGATGAATAGAAACATTCGCTTGTTTCTTAGACTTTCAAGAGATTAGAGAATTCCCAAGGAAAGTGCAATATCCAGTGACTGACCTTGTTGTGATACAACAACCTCCCTAATCTAAATCGCAAAAAGCTTTCAAGATGAGACTATTGGTAGAAGCAAATAATAAGCCTAACCAGGAGTCCTTTTGATGTATTTGAGAATTTGAATAGCAGCATCCCAAGGATGTTTTCAAGGCTCATGCATAAATTAACTCAATGTTTGAAGAATAGACTATGTCAGGCATTACTATAAGATAAATTAGTTTGTCGATTAGTCTTCTATAGATCATTAAGCGAAATTCCATCTGTTAAAGTGAATTTTAAATTGTTGGCCATGGGAAACTTATATGGTCGGGCACCTGGGAGACCTCAATCTTGCATTATGTCTAATGCATATGTTCTTTGGGACATGAAAATACCTTTCTTAGAATGAGAGAATTCAATGCCCAAAAAATACTTCAAGTCTCCAAGATCCTTTATACGAAAGCGTTTAAGAAGAAACCCTTTGAGATGTTCCATTTCTTGAAGATCATTTCTTACGAGGAGTATGTCATTAACATAAATAAGAACTATAGTGAATGAAGTACCTTAAGCTTTGATGAAAAATGAATAATTAGCTCTTGAATGTTGATAATCGGCTTTCTAAATGGCCTTTGAAAAAATGGAGAACTAGTTTCTCGATGTTTGTTTAAGTCTATAAAGGGACTTATTGAGCCAACATGTAATGTTCTCCCTCTATCAGTGATGAGCATAATTTGATACATGTTAATAGCCCTTAAATTTATTTTTTGTTCTTCATTTATTAAATAAATATTTTTATTTAATGATATTTTTATGAAATAGAAAATAAAATGGTGAAAGCTTGAAAATTGAGTAAAATTATGTCTTTTACTTGCATGAATAATAATAATAATAATAATAAATTTTGTGAAAGAAATAATTTTTCAATAAAATCAACTAAGCCATTTTCTTTTCTTTTGAAAAATGACACCATCTTCAAGTGTGCAATGAAGACTAAAGAGCTCACCAACCATCTTTATGCAAGCCAACTAAGGAAAACAAATGATTCAAATATCAAAGTCATACATTTGATGCTAAAGAAGAAAATTTACAAAAATTCAAGTATCACCAACCATCCTTTCGCAATCCAACTAAGGAAAACCAAGAATTCAAAGATCAAAGTCATTTATTTGATGCTAAAGAAGAAAAATCATTTGAAAATTGGTTTCTTCATAAACTTGCCATCTAGCCATTCATGCTTATAAATAGAAGGGAAATAGCTTAGCAAAAGAGGAGCTTGTGAGGAAAAGAATTGAGAAAATAAGGAAGAAGTTGAGATTTCAAGATTAAGGATCCAAATTGCTAAAATGGGTTATTTTGTTATTCTAATTATGTCTTTTTAAGTTTTCATTTTACTAAAGTGGATGATGAAACCATGTTAGATTACTAATTTCTATTTTGTATTGATTCTAAATATTTTGCAATTTAATGTTTATGGTTTTGGCTTCATTTGATAATATCATTTCATCAATTCTATCATGTATTTTTTATTATTAGAAAAATTATCTATACTTGGTTTTTATTGAAAGAAAAGTAATTTTCTTTGATTATGTGTTTTCCATTAAATTGTATACATATAATGTTTAGAAATTACACTTTTGAAGTGAAGGAAAATCTATTTGAGAATTTAATAAAATTGAGCTTAGTGATAAAATCAATAGAAGATAAAAAGATTGATTTCTAAACTATCTTCTGAAAATTGGAATCAATACATTGTAAAAATTATTAATCAAACATTAGTGAATTTTGAAATCTTGGTAATATTTTATCTAAATTTTATTTCACAAGTTCATCTACTCTTAATTGTATTATTTTGACGTTTCTATTTCTTTATCATTATCTTAAAAAAAATTATTATTTGGAACTAGGTTAGAATTAAATTAATGTGGTTTCATTAAGCTTTTCTACAATTCTTTTCATAGCTCTCTCCATGGGAACGATCTCGTTACAACTTATCTATAGAATCAGTGATTCATGCGCTTGCGAGTATAAATAAAATTTCATAACAATCAACAAAGACCAGGTGGTGGTTCCATATATATGACCTCATGCAAATTTTCATGAAGAAAAGCATTTTGCACATATAATTGGTGAATGAACCAATGATGTGTAGTAGTAATGGTGAGAAGACAATGAAGGGTAGTGAGTTTAGCAGTAGGAGAAAAAGTTTTTTGATAATCAATGCCTTCAACTTGAGTATATCCCTTAATGATGAGATGAGCCTTATAGCATTCAATGGTGCCATCAGATCTATGTTTTATTGTGTATACCCATTTGCAACTAATTGGTTTATGCCGAGCTGGTGGAGGAATTAAAGTCCATATGTTGTTTTGTTATGATGCTTCAAATTCTGTATTTATGGTGTGTTGCTAATGTGGATTAAGGATAGTTTGAGCATAAGATTTAGGTTCTATATGACCTATAACGTTAGCGAGAAAAGTACAATGGGCAATAGAGAGGCAAAAATATGAAAGAGGATATTTGTACTTATTGTAGAGCTTAGGACCAAGGTAGATTGATTGACTTATGCCGACACTATGTAGTCTCTATGCTATGTTGGAGGTGTTTACGACGAGTGGACTATCATATAGGGGAAATTAGAAGATGCTTGAGGATCTGAAGTCTTTGAAATGGGTTTAACTTGAGTTATAAGTGTCAAAGAAGTGCTAGTATCTGGAGAAGTTTCAAGTGTAGTTAGTGAGTGGATGAAAGGTACAAGTTCATTTGTGTTAGGTGACTCAGACTGCTAGGATTGGCAAGGTGGGATGTTTATGGATAAAGGTTGACAACCAATTATCTATAACATCAAGAAAATGGGGTAACATATAATTAGGACTTGGTGTATTCAGAATAGAGAGAAAAGTAGTTTCATGAAATTTGACATCACGATTGACAAAAAATTGTTTAGTCTCTAAATCATAAAGTTTATATCCCTTTTCACCTGTAGGGTACCCAACAAAGACATACCATTTATTATGAGGATCGAATTTATGAGTAGGATGAACAACAGTTGCATAACATAAATAATAAAAAACTCTCAAGTGATCAAGTGATGGTGGCCAATTATATAACAATGCAATGGTGGTGGTAAGCAATTAATAAGTTAGACAATGGTCAATACACAGTCACTCCAAAATGTAATAGGTAAATGAGATTGAAAAAGTAATGCATTGTCATGACCAAAATATGGTGATGCTTGCACTCAAGAAGTCTATTTTCATATGGAGTATAAACATATATGCGTTGATATTTGATACCATGAGATTGAAAGAAATGTCTCATGGACATGAATTCTGAACCATTTTCAACCTTGATGGTTCTAACAAATGCATGAAATTGAGTTTGAGCAAAAATGATAAAAGATTGTAAGAGTTTTTGAGTTTCAGACTTATGTTGCATGAGAAATATCTAAGTACATCTAGTAAAATCATCCACAATAGTAAGAAAGACACGTGCCCCAAAATGTTATATGGACCTTAAATATCATTATGTAGTAATTCAAATGGAGCATGGGTGGATGTTGAATTTAAAGAAAATGGAAGTCTTGTTTGTTTAGCCATTGGACAAACAGTATAAGTATCATCAAAAGAGATATTATCATTAGAAGGTAATAATGGAGAAATTAATATGAGACAAGATATTGATGGATGTCTAGGACACATGTGCCACAAATTTGAAGGTTGAGAAACTTAATGAGAAACAAATGTCCTTTGCAATAGAGACATGTAATAGAGACCATATGCTGTTTATCCCAGCCAATCATCTTCCCTGTAGCCAAGTCCTGCAAGACACAAAAGAGGGAAAACAATGGCATAATAATTTAAAGCATTAGCAAGTTTGCTTGCATATATCATATTTAAGCGAAAATAGGGGACACATTAAACATTTTCTAAGGTGACATCTAAATTAAATGGTATAGTGCTAATGGATGTGATTATGGCTGAAGCTCTTATGGGTAACTTGATAATAGGTATTGGTGAGGATTCTGATTGAGTGAAAAATGTGGAGTCTGAAGTGATATGGTCAGCAACTTCACTATCTAAAATCCAATCATCAACATGTTTGGAGAATGGATAATTAATTAAGGCATTGAATAAAGGAGACAAACCTGCAACATTTACATAGGTTTTATCATTACAGATAGTGCTGTATAAAGGCATCATAAATAAGGCTTATACAAGTTATTGAAGTTGTTCTAATGAAAGTCTTTGTGGAAGGTTCATCCAATTGGAAATGGAAGTTGTTGTACTAATGGTTCCTTGCTGATCGACTCCATAAGCATAATGTGAAGAGTTTGTTGCATTGGCAGTCGAAAAAGAATGTGGTGCACTTCCTTGAGCTCCATGTGGTTGTTGCGATTGGCTTTACCTACTCCCTTATTTTCCTGCATTGTTGGAGACCCATATGCCTTTTTGAACTTACATCTATCCTCAGTATGTCATCCTTTGTCACAATATTTGCAATAAAATTCTAAAGTACGACAATCTTCAGTTGTATAACCTTCTTTGTTATAATGCTCGCAATGCTTTTTGGATTTACTTAAGAATTTGTTTGGATGGCTTTGAATTACAACGGTAATAGAAAAATTCTCAATTGGCTCTAATGTCATTCATCATTGTGTTTGCTCTTGAACAACAAAAGAATAAGCTTGAAGTGCATTATGCAAGGGTGACATCATGAGAATGTTGGTACCAATAATATTATAGGTGTCATTAAGACCCATGAGAAATTGTATCAGTCGATCCTCTTCTCTTTTTTCATTATATGTTTTCATCTTACTACAAGTGGGGGAAGTTTGATATGTCTCTAGTTTGTCCCAAAGATTTTTGAGTTTTGTGAAAGAGGTTGAAACTATCATGTTATCTTATAAGAGCATCCCAATATACTTTTTATATATGTCAAACTCTTTACTATAAAGAGTCATCTCAAAAAAAAAATAAAAAAAAACTTTAATAGATTCTTTATCTTTAAAAAATAAAGAAAAGAACTAGTTTGATTCTTCATGTTTAGAGAGTTAAGTATCACTCTTTATTCTAACTTTAATTAATGTAACACAAGTTTCTATGCACTTTATTCTTTAGAACTATTTTTTCTACCAAACAAATTTAAAAAAAATTAAAATAATTAATACTTGTGGGATAAAGTAAAATAAATAGCAACATATGAAGAGTCTATTGGAGTTAAGGCATCATTTGGTATGAGGGATTTTACAAAATCTATGAATTTAGGCTAAATCCACTATTTTGCAATCTAAAAGATGGTCCAAATCTATGAATTTTGAAAATCTCTCACCTTTCAAAATCCTTCATTTTTGAAGGTTTTAATGAGGTAGGAAAGTTTATAATCCATCATTTTTTTTTTATGTATGAGGGATTGTAATAATTTTTTTTATTTCAAGATTGTCTCTAATAATCCACTGATTTTATAATCAATCCAAACGTTAGAATTCTTAAAATCTATGGATTTTACAATCTATGGATTTTAAGAATCCCTCAACCCAAACGAAGTCTAAATAAAATTTTATGCTTTTTATTAAGTAAGATGTTCTCTATTGAACAAAATATGCTCTTTAAAAATAAAAAGCATGACTGGGGATACTTTGAGAGAGAGGCCATGATTTCTAGATTTGGTAGATGGCTGGTGCCTTAAAAATAAAAAGCATCTTTTTTTTTTTTGAACCTTAAAATCTTTCCACACTTGATGGGCAATCTTAGCATAAATAGCACCTTTGACTAAATCAAGTTCCACTTAATGAGTAAGCCATGATAAAATCATACTGTTTCATTGATTCCATAGGGCATATTTTCTTGGTTACTCAATTTTTGAAGGTGGCTGAATGGATCCATTGATGAAGTCAGTTTTATTCTGGGCTATAAGAGTATGGATTATGGATTTACTTCATAATGGGTAATTCATATCTTTCAATTTTGTTAGAACGGGTGTGAGACATAGGTGATCTGCATAGTTTATAAAGTGGAGGTTGGATGAATCCATGGTAAGGCTATTAGTGTTTGAACTTTTGGAATGAGATTTTCTTAATAGTATTTCTTTGTCATCTTCCATAAAGCTTGTAGAAAATTTTGAAAAATTGCCCAATTAGACACCAGGCTTTGATACTATCTTAAGAAAATAAGCTATAAAAAAAAAAAAAAATTGGGTTAAATGTTATCTTTTATTGACAGAATAAATAAATATATATACACTCCAATCTCTACATCTAAGGTTTAGAAAAAGTAATCCCACTTTCACTGGGATTTGACCAAAGCTAACTTAAGAATATTTTCATGGAATATTTAGGCAGTAAATATATAGCAAATCTAGAAAATATATTACAATGATTTTTCTTAATAGAGTTAAGGTCTAAGTCATATATACGTAGAATTGAAATGAGATTTTAGTTTTGTGGTAAAATCAAAGTTGCGATTTTGATAGGTTGCATGTTAAATTCTTATCCATGTTTAGTTTAAATTTTGTGTAATTTTTTTTTTAGTATTGAGAATGATAAATTCAAATTTGAATCTATCACATAGACTGAGATATGCATTATTACTTGATTGAATTTGTAAGTGCAAATTTATTTGTAATATTTGATATTAGATATAATTGGTAGTTGGATATTTGTTTATGTTAGATTTGGATTATTATTACTTAAAAAGCAAATAATATTTTCTAATAGGGAAAAAATTCACTTTTTTTATTGAAAATTTGTGATTTTTAGCTCATTAAGTAGCCATCTTGATACCCAAATTCGGGTGGATCCCATTGCTTAGTTATGAAAATTTGATCCGAATTTGTGTTCTCCAATGCAAGGATTATGATATATGCTTAAAATAGTGAATGAATGAATGAATGAAAATTTAAAGTTCAAAGTGAGTTCCTTGCTAAAGAAAAGACAGAGGAAAGGTGGGTTATCCCACACTGGAAAATCACAAGAGTGCAAAAGGCTTATCCTTTTAATGATAAATAAATAGTCAAAGAGGCTCTCTCTCGCACACACAAGCCCGGGGTGTGGGGTGGTGTAAATCCATGGTACGAACTAAAGATTAATGTGTGAGCATGTGGCCTGTGCACATGAATGTCGAACCGAAATGCTATGGTTCGAGCTCAGCTTAGTTTTGTAATTTTCTAAATAATTTTTTTTATTTCCTCCATAAATCTTTTAGAATATGGTTGTTGAGTTCAAATATTAAAGTTGCAAAATTAAAAATATGTTAGAGTTACAGAATTAAAATTTATTGTTACAAATTTTAATTCACAGCTTTAATAGAGTTTAATTCTTTACAGCTTTTCCTCTCTCGTCCAATCTAGTATAAATAGGTTTACCTTGGTTCTTTTCAGAACATATTAAAAACATCTTCTCTTTCTTTTTCCATTTTTCTTCTATGATAGAGAGACATTTTTCAATTCGCTGTGAGCAGACTTTGTTGTCACATCCCATTTTTGGGATGGATGGTCCTAGGGCATGGGTGGCCGTAAGGGTACTGAAAACCCATAGAACCCCTTAGCTGCTATCAAAACTATTATTGTATTAAGCAACCAAACTACAATAATCACATTAACAATGCCCAAGATCACAACCTGAATCACATCGTCATCTCATAATACAATTCTATACATTCTTCTTAGTGATCATCAATAATATTTATCGATTAAATCATACATATTTCTCATCCTTACATCATCAATAATATTTATCGATTAATTCATACATATTTCTCATCCTTACATTATAATCTATTCTTATAGACCATTTGCTTTCAGTACACTATTCTCACTTATAACATCTAAAAATTCTTTTACTTTATTAGGTACTAATCTTCTTATATAAACAAATAATTTTATACAATAATACAACTAACATCAATATCTACGGAGCAACTAAACATGACATACATATACTTGCATATAAAAAACATACAACATCTTCAAGGAAACTTCTACGCCAACATATATACCATCTTCAAGCAAAACTCATACTTCAACTCAGACTGATCACTCTTAAATTTCCTGTAGAAAAATTTGGGAAAAGGGGAGAAAGTTTATGACTCAACGAGTAAAATTTATATTACAGTAGATCACATGGCTCAATGTTGAAGGTTTGTTAAAAAGGAGAACATTTGGCTGACTTATATATATATATAAACATATTAGTTAATAGAGAAGATGAATGACAATAATTATCAATCATATATTTAAATCTTTATATTGAATAGCATATAACGTATATTATTCTTAAAATTAATTATCGAATATAAATAGCTTGTTATACTTTTAAAAGTTAAGTCTATATAACAAATACTTTAGTAAATTTGAAAATTATCATTTAAATACAAATAATTTGCAATTTCACTTCAAATACAAATTTAGTAACTAACCATAGTTTCAAATATACTTTCAAATAAATAGTAACACATGTCAAATAAGATTTCATATAACTGATAATACATTTTAAATACTTTCTTTAAATAACTAATAACTTTAAATTCGATTCAAATACAATTGTAAATACAACTTATGAAATACATTTCAAAACTTCTTTTATCTCGTAATCATCTTTAGAATCTTTTGCAATAAATGAGAGGATTTTATCCATATCTTCTCATCAACACTACAATAACGGTAGCTCTTCTTGCGAAGCATTTGCCATATATATTATACTTCCTTGTAAAACATCATTCATAAAACACTATCATATCATATCATATCATTAGCAGAAATCTGGTCTACAATAGTTGGATGAGGATTTGCTCCATGCATCTTATCAGAATTACATTAATGGCAGAGGCTTTTCTTATAGAGCAATACCCTACTTTTTATGCCAGGTGGGCCAGGCCAAGCGGCTAGGATAATACCTCCTCCTAACTGGAGTCACTATAGTGTACACTGCCCAGTGTTCCCCACACCGGATAAGGGGATCTCTACTTGAAAATTCAAAAACCAAATAAAATAACTTTATAAAATATATAACAATGCACTAGCATATAACTTCCTATATAGGGAAAAGCAATCAAATATCACTTTTTTCATAAGAAAATTTAACAAATTTAAATGCTTACACAGGAGACTGTAAATATTCGTATAAAATACTTCAATAGTCATCGATAGCAAAATTATTCAACACTTATAAAATCAACATAAATTCATTAATGACCATTTTAATAAATACTTTATAACTTTTAAAATCATAATTAACATATATATGTAGCTCAATTATATCTTCAACAGAAATCAAATAATCAAATATATATTTGCAATAAGCACATGGAAGAAACTTTTGTGAACTCATTATTCAGGATTCTCATAAAAATTAGGAAACTCAAATGGATAGAAATTCTCATACAGGGTAATTTGACGATAATATGGTTTTCGATTTCAAAATCGCAATAGAAAAAGGATAGTAATTACTCACCTTTCTCGCTATATCCTCTAGTTAGGTTCAACTCATCTCCACTTGCACTCAAATCATTTTTTCCTCGACTCATATCTGCCTACACGTAAAATTCCAATTCACATATCAATTACGATTCAATCCTTTATTTGTTACTCTTATAATCTATTCACAAAAACTTAATCAATTAATCCTCTATAAATTATTCTTATATATTCTTCCTATAATTCTAACAAAAATTTGGCAACACTTCCCCTAAAATTGAACTAATCCCCCTGAAAATCAATAAACATTCTCAACTCAATAAGCATTGCAATTCAATTGTTCAACCCGAACCTCCAATATTCGCCATCTTATCTTAATATTTTTCTAAGATAACTTAGAAATTCATATAATATTATTTCATCTGCATAATAAAATTATTTTAAGATTATTCATGTAATAATTAACTATATATACATTTACTAATAATTTACAAGAGAATTCATAAAACCTTCTAATAATCAACTATACAATTAAGAGGAAATCATCAATGATCAAATTTCATTTTAAACAATTTTATACAATTTAATAACGATTTTTATTTATCAATTTAACACTAAAAGAACTAAATATAAACAACTTAATAATTTTCCAAATATTCAAAAATTGAAATCAACTTAACGAAAATACATTCTAGGCTCACCGAAATCGAATTCTCAAAATCTACCTTCGAAATCATATCGTACACATGAAGAATGACCTATTGGAGGTCTCTGTCACTGGCTATGTATGGGGCCACACATCGGCAACCATCCGGCTATATGCTACCATTGGAGCTGGCGATCAAAAACATGGCTGATGCCGTTGTGTTCGTCTCAACGCCAGGAGCATGGATATGTACTTCACTCGCTGCCACGCTCCTCCATTCGGTCGAAAAATGCCTCGAATGTTTTGGTGGCTCAACTTTCGATATGCTCCTCCGGTCACCCCCAACCGACGATTCAGTTACCAACTTGAAGCTCATGATGAGGCCATTCCATAGCCACCAGAATTGCCCTCATCCACCGCCAAAATTGCCAAAAATCAAGGCCTGAATCTTCGGAGCCGGCGAACCTTTGTCTCACTTGTCTGCCATCGTCAGCTACTCATCCTTGCCGTCGCTGGTTCCACCTGGGTCGCCGGAGCTCGAGGAAGGTCTGGGTGGTGGCAGTGCAGCCCACTGCCAGCCAAAGCTTAGCTATCACCCTCTCTCTCTCTCGACTCTGCCTCTCTTCCCTCTGTCCTCTCTCTCCCCGACTCTGTTATCTTTTATTTTCTTTCTTTTTTTTTTTCATTTTCTGCTTTATAAACATATATTTTTTTTCTTCGTTTCATATATATATATATATAAACTCTTAATAATTTATACAAATATTATTATTATTATTATTATTATTATTATTATTATTATTATTATTATTATAAACCCATAAAAATTACATTCTTATTTCACAATACTTTCAAAATTAAAAATAATAAATTTATATGAAAATATTTATTAAATTACATTATATTTTATTTCTTAAAATATTTTTATTCCTTAACTTATCGAAAAATAATCATTTTTCTTATTAAAATGGAAATTCATGAATTACAAAAAATCGGGTTGTTACATTTGTGGTGTTCAATCTTTGCTCTTCATCTGTTGTATCCTGGGAGACAAATGCCACTCATCCTTCAACATCTGTGGTAGGGGTGAATTTATCTTAAGGACACTATGTGGTACACAGGCCTCAAATTTCTTCTATTCTTCAGTTTTTATGTTCTGTGTTTTTATTATTATTATTATTATTTGATTTTCCTTACATCTAATTAGTTCCTCTCTCATGTTCATATATTCTTTTTCCATTTTTCTTTTGTGATTGAGAGACATTCTTTAGTTCTCTATGAGCAGGCTTTGTGGTATCGAATCTCTGCTCTTCATTTATTGCATCTTGGGAGACAGATGTTGTTCATCCTCCAACACCTGTGGTAGGGGTGAATTTGACTTAAGGACATTGTGTGGTACAATGGCCTTATATTTCTTCTGTTCTTCAGTTTTTATCTTATGTGTTTTTATTATTATTATTACTTGGTTTTCCTTGCATCTAATCAGTTTTTGTCTTATGTTCATGTCACGACCCATCTTTTTGAGCCGTGACGGTCCTAGGGCATGGGTAGCCATAAGGGCACCAAAACCCGTAGAGCCCATTCCACTCATAATCAATTGACATTCATTACATTGAACCATATCCCAAGACCGTAGCCTAATCACATTTCCTTAATACCCATTACTTGCTATCATTTCCACTTATAATATCATTTACACATATAACTTGTAAAACCTTTAAAGTTTCATTCATGTCATTAACTCAACGTTCATTAGTTCATATATATTTACAATAACGGTTATGATACAAATCATATTATACAAACATCCTTTAACATATTAATGCTAACCCATTAATAACCATTCATGTTACATATAGACCTTATAACTTTCAATGACCATGGAGCTCTACTTACAACATCGAAACTTATCAAAACAGTTTCCAAGCGAAGGATGGGCTTGGAACTTTTACTTTGCTAACTCATTGACTGTATCTGAAAAGTTTAAACCACTAAAATATGAGACAGAGCTCAGTGAGTACAAAATAATACTATATAAAATGAACAAATGGTAGGTGCTTTAATGATAATATTTTTATAGCAAAGAGGTAAAACGGGTCACAAGTTACTCTTATAAAAATAGTTTTCCATGTACAGTAAATATTGCATTTTTAGCAGAATATTTCCCTTATGGAAACGGTGTGTTTCCCACATTATCATTATCATTAGAGTGGCGGCTTACGCCTTGCTCACTCCCATATCAGTCACACGTACAACTAATCGGGTCGCACGTACTAGGGGCCATAAACCCTTCCCAGCTAGGGTTCAGATACTCTTTACCCTATCCGCAGGTTCATTACCATTGTGCACAATGTCTGATGTATTGCCCCACATCAGAGGGGTATTCTGCTTGCCACGATATCATTAAAACATTTTTCCTTTCCATCCATGAAATACTTCAATGGATAATATATCAATAAATAATCAAAATTCCCATCATTGATCATGTTAGGAAATGAAGCAATAAGGCTCATTTGGCCAAGTGCCATAAGGGATATTTAATTCAATAATTAGTAAAATATATCATGCATGCCAAAGAATTGCAATGCATTTTAATTAGGAAAGTGATCCAACATTTAGGCTTATACTTAAAGCACAAGAAATGTAATATTACAATGGATAATATATAATATCAATTGGGTTCTCATTATTAATCATATTATAAGATCAAACAATATAGACTCATTTGGCCAAGTGCCATAAAGAAATGTTTGGTTCACTTTGGCTTAATAATCAAGGAAGTATTATATCAACGGTTCAATATTCAATAAGCAGATTAAGCTTATCAAGAAATCAAGATTGTGGAATATCAATGAGTCATTCAACTTTTCAAGGCATAGAAACAATTCAACAATTAAGGTTGGAACAATAAAGGTTCAAGTATATGAAATAAGGCATATTATATTATTAAGTACTCACCGTGGACTCCTTTGCTCCTATGTACATTTGACTCTGATACGATTAGTGCTTCTCGCACTTTACCCAATATCCTTGTCCTTGTTATTAGACTCTACACATGCATTTCAATCATATATTAATCACTTCCTCATTATCACATTACTTAATTTAGCATAAGTCATTAACATTTCTATCTTATTCACAATTTAGCATTCTAAAATTAAGATATTCTAAACCTATACTTACTACTAAACTTAACATTTCTCTATTTATTTTCCAATAACTCACTTAAAAGAATGATTCTCCTTTCTTTCAATTTCACATTTCAATCTTCATATTATTCAAGTAAAATCGATTAAGCAATTTCCACCAACATTTCCATAAATTCAAATCATCCACAATATCACAATCAAATGGTCTAACCCGAACCTTCAACACACTAATCCCATCCGCCCATTTCATTCCTCATTATCAAGCTAATAACCACTAATTCAATCCAATCAATACCAATATCTACATCTCACTTCATTCTTCCAAATAATTCAATTCAATTAAATCAATTCTAATTTCAATATTTCACTTCAATCTTTCCATTTAATCACCAATAATACTCCATAATCATATAAATAACAATTAATTCAATTCAATTATCTCATTTAATCACTTAATTCCAATAAACTATTTACCTAAATTCTTACAAATAAAATCATAATTCACTATCTATACATAATCAAAAGTCAGGATTTATACCATATGGCTCAGTTTAATGAGCCGGAGCTTTTGTCCGAATTTGTCGATTTCAGAGGTCGCCAAAATTCGGTCGCCGAAAAATTCCTATGATGATCAAATCACGATCCGAGGATATCATCAGTTAGCTTGTGATGTGAGGAGTCCGAATATAACTTTTGTTTCCCGTAGTCCGTTGGAAAACAGGTAGAAACGGCGTCGGTAACCGTTGATGTCGCCAGATTTCGATCAATAAAAAGATTATCTAAAATTAGCAAACAATAAACCGAATCAAAGCTGGAGTCACAAAGGATTCAACCATACCAATTTCGTTAAAAACAGAGATCGGAAAGTCATCGGAAAATGGCCTAGAAGTTTCGGCCGGCGAAGCTTTGGAGGGAGCGTGCGCCGCCGTTCGGTGGCTGCAGGCGACGGGCCTCTACCGGTCGACGGGGCGGTGGGCGTCCTTCCTCCTAGTGCGGCGCGTGTCGGTCGGCGGTGGCCGGAGGGCGGCGGTCCGGCGTGCAGTCCCTTGTGCGCGCTCTCTCTCTCTCTCTCTCTCTGCCCTCTATCCGTTTCCTCTGCTTCTATTTCTTCTTCTCTGTTCTATTTTTCTACTGCCCAATTTTGGGCTGCCAACTTTACTTACTTTATATATATATATATATATATATATATATATATATATATATATATATATATATATATATATATATATATATATATATATATATATATATATATATATATATATATATATATATATATATATATACTAACTTTAATAATAATAACAATAATAATAATAATGTTTGTCATATAAATTCTAAAACAATAATTTTAACCAAAATATTAATTTCATTAATTTCATCATATTATCCATTAACTATAATATAAAAATTATAATATATAACTTCAAATATTAATTATAAAATTTTCTATATTTTATAATAAAATTTCAATTTCTTTAATTTAAAATTTTATCAATTTAGTAAATAATAAATCAATAATTCATTTAATAAAATATTCTCTTAAAAATATTAACATAATAATATAATAAATCAATACCCTTTCAAATATCAATTTTAAATTTGAAATAATTTTCTACTATTTTGAATACCCATATAACAATATTTATAAATTATATATCAAATATCAATATAAGTTTAGCTTATTAATATCAATATAATAATAATAAAAATATCAATATCAATATCAATATTCAAATGGAAGTTTATAAATTTCAATAATTTTGAATATCAATATAAATATAACAATAAAATAAAATATTTTCATATAAAATTATTATTTTAAAACGTTTATATTCAAATCATTTGAATATTGAAAACATTCATTTTTAGCTTGGCCACACATTACGATACTAAATGGGTATCTTCACTCGTATACTGTGCATATATCCTATATCGGGTTGGAAAATTACAGTTCATATATTATTTGATAATCAAACATTGATTTCAACATATATTATCGAAAATTTTTAAAATGATTTTGTTAAATTAAGATATTAATTTGATGAATAGCCCATTGAAAGATTATCTTCCTATAATTTATATGAATTAATATTTTTTTTAATATCCAATAAGTTCTTATGGTCTAAAATCAGAACCATTTGTCATATGTCCCGGCAAAACCAACAATAAATTTATGTTATCACAGAAAACTAAAGACCTTTGAAAAATTGAGACGGCTAAAAATTATTGAACTTTGAGGTAGATAAGATGATTTATGCTGAGAGTTAATTCTCAATGACAAATGCTGAGATACTTGATAAAAATAGCAAATAATTAACTAGCTACGTAAGGTTAAAGCAATGTTTTTAAAATTGGACTAGTTATTTTCCTTAAAAATACAAGGCTAGTTATTAAATCAGTCTATACTCTATAGTCGGTTCATCAAAATTTTCTTTTCATTTTTGGATGAAAAAATAATTACTAATGTAAAATATTTGTGGCCAATGATGTTTAGTTAGAATGACTAAGTCTAAGGCCCTATTCTCAAGTTCTAACCCCTCAAAGATCAAGGATTGTTTAAATTTACTTTATATCCTATTTGGATTGTATAATTTGTTTTCGCAAGTGGTGGTGAAGTCTAAACTTACCTTGGGCCCAGTGGTTCACCATTATTTTTATTTTTCAATAAAAAATAAAAAGAAGAAAATAAATATAAGAGGATACTAGCAGACCAATGTATTGTTTGGCTTGCCGTGATTTACTTCATAAAAAGTGTACTTTTTGGAAAATTAGCTTCCTAAAAAGTTATTTCCCAAAAAATGTAACTTGTGAAGTGTACTTTTTGGAAAATTAGCTTCCTAAAAAGTTATTTCCCAAAAAATGTAACTTGTGAAGTGTTCGGTTTATATAATAACTTCCTGAGAAGTAATTTTTTTTTTTGGCATGCATTGCTTTTTTTTAGAAGACATGCACCATAAAAGACCATAATATCCTTATAATTAATTTTTATATGTAGTTATACTTTTCTTTAGTATTTAATTGAGAATATTTTAGTAAATTAGATTTGAGTTCAACCCAGAAAGTCTAACTTAATGGGTCTCTCTAGGTAAGTTATTTACTATACAGCAAAGAAAGTTGGACAATCTACTTCTTGAAAAGCAAAGTTGCGTGTCATCCATTAAAAAATTTCTATTATTATTTATTATTGGATTGCTTTAGTACTAAACAAGTAAAAGTTCTAACACACATATCATATAGGGATATGATGTTTTTTCTCTCTCTTCTTTTCTCTTAAGTTAGGCAACATTTTTTTCTTCTAATAAGTTATAGGTCTTTTAGAGAAATCTTAAGTTCTAAATGATCTACTCATAAAAGAACTAGATAGATCAAGAGATGATATGAGATATGCTAAACCAGCATTATTAAGTTTCACAATCTAAGAATCAATGTTTAGTAGGAATATTTTGAGGTAAGTTATAAAGTGCATAATGCATGACAACTTGTTTAATTTGTTCATGTTCACCTTCATTGATTATAATTTTATGTATATATATATACCATTAGACAGTATGCACCAATAACTCAACTAATAGAGTTAGAAATATCAATGTCTAACCTAAGTGGGAACTTTTTTATCCTAGGCATATGATCGGCCATGCATACATACAAGGAGAAGTTACTAACCTAATAGATTTTGAAGTCTCACGAGGTCCGTGGTGCAGTACTACCTTATCTCTTCGATGGATATGATGTTGTTCTATCTTGATGGATAATCTCTTAGTGCCTATTCCTCCTTGGCACAATTGATCCTTTATATTACCCTAATCTTTCTTGCAAATTTATATGTTTTATTTATGTATGTAAAATTATTGTCTAAAAAGGATCCCTTAGTATTATGTATTTTATTAACTTATTGATTTGACAACTCACCCACTCATCTGTGGTTTCAGTTGAATGAGTCAAAAGAGGTCATAGGCAAAGAAAGTTGAGCTTCAAATTTCAAATTTCTTCTTCCTCAAAGCATCATAAATGTATTTATTTTTCATTTTTATCTGCTCCATAGTTTGTACGAGGATGATATTTGGACTAAGTATTAATTTATGGCTATTTATTTTAGACTTTTATGATTATGCATGTTATACTAGTACTTTATAGATTTTCATAGTTAAAGAGTTTTACAGGTCTTCAGTGGTTTTAAACCTATCCACACCCTACCACCATCACATCATTAGAGTTTTAGGGTGTGACATCCTGGGAACTCCTCGATCAAGGAGGCGAACTATCTAAAGTCTTCCATTAATGAGGTAAGTTTTTTCTAAGTCCTTTGTTAACAAGATAGATTTTCTAAGACCTCTATCATCGAGGAACCTCATCATATTTCAAAGACTTGAAACTATTTGGAATCTATAAGTCCACATATCGTGGCATCAAAAACCTAAAGCCATTAAGGATCATAAGACCACACTATGATGTGGCACTCATATCAAGCTCTTTAGCTCACATATCTTTTTAGGCATCGAGCTGCCTCCACATCAAGCTCTTTAGCTCGCCTCTCATTCAAACATCTAGTAGCTTTTGTATTGAGCTAACCAAATGCCATTAGATTGACTATTTCAGCTACAATGTAGAAGAATTTTATTACACTTAGAGGATATATCTACTCCCTTAGTTTACTATTCGGTAGACTAAATCAGATTAGGAAGTGGGGGGCTTATGATCCAGACTAAAAATACCCTTCAAAAGCAAGAGGACACATGTATATAAGGGGTCCTTATCCCCTATAAATAGGTAAAAGTGTCTTGCATAGAGAACTTTAGATAATAATATGCCTTATTGGACTAGGACTTCCGATACTAATGTGCCTTTTTACATAAGGACTTTAGATAATATTATGCTTCATCAATCGACGACTTAAAAATCTACCTTGCTCGGAGATAATTAGATAATCTGCCTCACATACAAGGACTTTTAAATAATTTGTCTCATTTATGGAGGATTTAAAGATAACATGCGTCACTCATGAAGGACTTTAGATAATCTACCTTATTGATTGAGGACTTTAGATATCCACCTCACTAATAAAGGCCTTCATATAATGTGCCTTACCAAGAGAGGTCTTTAAATAATCTTCCTTGTCTATTTAGGACTTAAGAAATTCATCTCACTTGGAGGTCTTCTAATAATCTGCCTCGTCAAATGAGGATTTTAGAAATCCACCTCATCAATTAAGGTTTGGGAAAACCTATTCCGCGTATATGAATTAGATAATAATGATAATGTGCCTCACTTAGAGGTCTTTATTAAACAAGTCTCACCATTAAAGGACTTTTAAAATTTGCCTTGCATAGAGATCTTTCGCCTGAACTAGGTGTTTGGTTCCTTTTGCTTTTGCCTAGACTTACTATTTGTTTAGTCCTTTTGGACTTTTGCCTAGACTTATTTGGCTTTTCTCTTGCTTGCAAGAAGTTACCTCATTTGGGTTTTCTCCTATTTGCAAGGAATTGCCTCGGTTGCCTTTTAAACTAGTCTCAATAGATTTTTTATGCCTAATCTTGTTGACTTTTGGACTAGTCTCAATAGGCCATTCTACCTCACTTAGAGATCACTTTATTTTTCAATTCATTTAAATAATATATTGTAAAATTAAATTTAAAGCATAAGAAATATAAAGAACTTATCTAGTGGCGATGACATTCTTAATGATCTTTTGGAATGTTTCCATATTCATAAAGTTACACTGCGAACTGAAGCAGTTTCTTTTTACAAGCTTGTTAACTAATTTGTAGTATTCCAACATGAATATGATTGAGCTAGGATCATAAAGCACATGGGGGAGCCAAAACAAAGTTATTGGAGCTTGGGCCCATGTGCCGCCACTAAAAATTATACCATCAAAAGCATCTCATTGCTAGGAGTTTGAATATGCTCTCCACTAGCCAGCATTTACTGCTGTTTGGTTGGAAAATGACCAAGAAGCTTCGGCGGTTCTTTTTCTTTTTCTTTTTCCTTTTTTGATATGTGCTTTTGGTGATGGATTGGTGACAATATAGGTATAGAAATGAAGCTTGGAGTATCACAGTTCTAATGGCATAAAAGTCAATATGAAAAGATGTTGGAAGCAGCCAAAAATGTGATTGAAAACTCATAGTACTGGTGGAGCTTTGATCAACACATGTAACTATTTTTTAGTGGTTGTTTGTGATGAGTCAACAATGTTGGGTTCACTGGAGGGAGGCCTACCCAATGATGGTGGTGGTGTAGGCCACCATTGGCCAAAGGTGAATGGATCCATGTCGGCAGTCTCTCTCTCTTCCCAATCTACATTTTTCATTTTTCTGTTCTTTCTTTTATTGATTTAATGATGAACATATCTTATGGATTAACAATGGCAATGACTGATGATGTTGAGTCTGACAAAAATGAAAGGTAGGAACATGACTTTTCTGTGTCAATTTTCATAGACAGCTAATTTAATGGGTATAAAATTACCTTATTCTCGTGATGGAGGATTCATTATGTGAATATGAAGGATAAGACTTTTACATTAAAAAAAAATAAGGGTAAGGAGCTCCTCAAGGATATCCTGGTGGAGAGGCTCCAACGACTAAGTTAGTGAGCTAGTCTATAGTACATACAGAGTATAGAGGGTGAGTGAGGAGAGAAAAGGAATGCGGAGAGAGAAAAGGCCTCCTTTTTTTTTACCTTTCCTTTACCTACCTATTCATAAGGAGAAATAGAGACCTCCTATATACGCGTGTCATTTGGCTACCAGAAGTTATTTTTAGTCCGGATCATTAGTTAATGTTTTGGATCACTAATCATTCCCTCTAGACTCTAAGAGAGTGCATATTACAACTTTGAGAAGAGAAAACATTACCATGTTTGAACAAAAATTTCTCTAATTACATATATGATTTACAAAATTAAACCTTTGACATATTATATATATCAATTTGTATACTGTGACCTATATAAATAAAACAACGATATGAAAAAATTGACGAGATGATTTTATATAAATTTATTTTTTAGAGTGTTATTTGACACATGGCCAAAAAATTTTATAAACATATAAATATATATAGATTTATAAGTTGTACATTCTATACAGTAACAATATACAACATAAAATTTGCCTTTGATATTATTTGGTATAAGGTAAGTAAGTTAAGAAAGTTTTACTTTTTAAGAAGTGTAAAATTTTAGTTTATTTGATAGCCATTATTAAAAAAAGTTTATAGGAAGTAGGATGTCTACTTTATGAGTTTGAGGGAAATACATTTTCTTAGAAAGGCTAAAGAAGTTGGACTTCTTTTGTTTAGATAAATTTAATTGACATATTTACCTTTCATTAATATCCAATTTGATTTTGCATATGTCAATTGGTTGCAAGGACATTCTTTTATTTTATATTATTAATTTTCTAAAAATGGCAATATAAAATCAAATAAAAAAACTTACATTTTAGGAAGTCATATTCAAATTAAATACAAAACTACTTATATTTTTTGAAAAATAATTTTCTGAAAAATTTATTTTCTGAGAAAGATACTTTCTAGAAGTAGGTCATATGATTCTAAACAAAGCCCTAAAATTTTTAGGCGCTTAAGTGAATGCTCGATTCAGTTGTGCTTCATCCCCAGTCCATTTGGATTGAACAATGGGCTGGATCTGGCTCTACACCGATCTGGCTCAATACCACCCAATTAGTTAATAGATACCAATGTCTAAAGTGCAAAGTGAAAAAGCAGGGGGAGAAAGAAAGACGAGTAGCTGGAGAATTTTCCTTGACGTTGACTGAGAAGATAGCATAGTCCCCAATGCACGGTGCAAAGCAAAGTCCGCAGGGAAACAAAGAGGCAGAAATGGAATGGTGGATGTCCATGCCAAAGGTTGAGTTGCATGCCCATCTCAATGGCTCCGTTAGAGACTCTACACTTCTGTATGCTCATACTTCTTTTCCTTTTCTATTTCCTCTGCTAATTAATTTTTATCAATTTGGGTATTCTGTGGAAATCTTTTTCCTCCTGTTAGTGATGCAAAGCATTATATATATGGGTAGTATTATTGTTATTATCGATTTATCGTTATGTTTCATTTATAAGTAAGGTGAAAGAAATTGTTGGGAAGATTTAAGTTTTAAGATTTTATTGTTCAATTCTCTGCCTTGAGTTATTCAAATGTGTTTTCTTTCTATTGCAGGGAACTTGCTAGAGTTTTGGGTGAAAAGGGTGTAATTGTTTTCTCAGATGTGGAACATGTTATCACGAAAAGTATATTCGCTTTCTCTTTTTCTGGTTGTTGCTCTGTTCAATTGCTGAAAAAAAAAAAGAATATATATATATATATATATATATATATATATATATATATATATATATATATATATATATATATATATATATATATATATATATATATATAGGAAAGAAGAGTTGTCCAAGTTGAATCTTCAATTTTGATAATTTGTGACAATTGTGATAATATGGCTTTATTAGGCTGAAATATTCTTATAAACCAAGTACTTTTTTTTTTCTGGGTTAAAAGGGTCTAATTCTCCTTGTGCTCCTGTTCTATAACTTTCTTTCTTGATTTTGATTTTCTTTCTTACCTCCTTTTCTTTCTTGATAATGCGTGATATTGGTAATTTCTCAATTTACCTTCCATTCAGATGACCGCTCTTTGCATGAAGTGTTCAAGTTGTTTGATCTCATTCACATTCTTACCACTGATCATGATACTGTTACAAGGATCACAAAAGAAGTATGTTGAGTTTTAGTTGTGACTTCCCGTTTTCCATACCACTGATGATATTTGCACTGATTCTTCTTCAACTCTTCAAAAACAGGTGGTTGAAGATTTTGCATCTGAGAATGTTATATATTTAGAGTTAAGAACAACACCAAAGGTACTTACAGGAGTTATTGAGTGTCGTGTTTTCCTTTTTGGTCATGTTAAAACAGCACTTATTTTATGCTAATTGAAGAATTTGTGGGTTTCATTTCATATAATCCAGAAAAACGATTCTAAAGGAATGAGCAAGCGCTCTTACATGGAGGCAGTGATGGAAGGTTTAAGGGCTGTTACTGCAGTTGAGGTGGATTTGGCTCCTCATAATTTGGATGCTAGAACTTCCATAAATTCAACTTCTATGAATGACACATGTTATGGAGCTACAAAAAGAAAGATATATGTTAGACTCCTTCTCAGCATTGACCGCCGGGAGACCACTGAAGCTGCAATGGAAACTGTATGTTAGGAAAACTATATGGCTGTTTTCTGTTGCATTAGTTGTGAACTGACTAAGGCTTCTAATTTCTATTTCCCCACCTTCTATAGGTCAAGCTTGCCCTAGAAATGAGAGATTTAGGTGTAGCTGGCATTGACCTTTCTGGAAATCCTGTTGTGGGTGAATGGTACTTTCTTACTCCAGCAATTCTTTTATTAGTAGATAATGTTTGTTTTGCATATTTTTTTGGAGGTGTTACCATTCCAAATTCTCATTTTATCTTAGCAGGATTACATTCTTGCCAGCATTAAAATTTGCCCAGGAACAAGGTCTCTATATAACACTTCACTGTGGAGAGGTGTGGTGTTGAGTCAAGTGCTATCACTATTTTAAGCTTGTATTGTGGTGCAGTGAAATTACACTTACTGGTTTGTTTTCATAACCTAGTGCTTGTAGGTACCTAATCGTCATGAGGAGATCCAAATGATGCTCGACTTTCTCCCCCAAAGAATTGGCCATGCTTGTTGCTTTGGCGAGGATGATTGGAGAAAGTTAAAATCATCTAGAATCCCGGTCAAATATCTACAATCATTCACTTTTTTAAGAATAACCTTTACTAAAATACCTAATAAATTAAAGCTTCTACAACTTCCATAGATGGATGGTTTGAGGAAGCTAGGTTTTGAGTGATCCATGGATTCACCCAGTCAAACCCTTTTGTTCTCATTAAATTACTAATCAATTAAACTTTGCTTGCCAAACATTGTGGAACTCTTTACGTTTTGTTAAAAAGGTTCAAAGAATTTCTCTTTGATTATTGTTCTGGATCTTGTAAGTGCTTACTATGAAAAATGTGTTTAATTTCACCTGTCTAGAGCTTACAACCTCTTTTGTTTCTATATTCAAGGGCCTAGTAATTTTCTTCTGTTAACTGCAATAAAGGCCTTTGAAAAATTTTAAGATTGACATTGTAGTATATTCGTTTCATTAAGTTTTTTTTTTTTTTTTCTTTTTGCATTTGTGCAAATTTTCGCAGGTTGAGATTTGTTTGACTTCCAACATCATGACTGAATCAATTTTGTCAATAGACATTCATCATTTTGGTTAGTCATCTTTTCTATTTGATCATTTATATTTGACTTTGAAACTAAATAAACAAAATGATACAGTTGACTTGATTATCATAATACCCTACTGAGCAAGCCTGTAAAACTTCTATTCAGTGATTTGTCCGCTGGCATCTAATTGCTACATATACTTTTCACGCGTTTCTTTGTTTTGCAGTTGATTTGTATAATGCTAAACATCCTATAATACTATGCACTGATGATTCTGGAGTTTTTTCCACTAGTCTATCTAAGGAGTATAGTCTTGCTGCCTCTGCATTTGGTGAGTATAGTCTTGCTGCCTCTGCATTTGGTACTTATACTGTTGATTGTGCATTTAACAGGAAATACGTCAAATAATTTCTCATCATTGATTATATGTTCTATATTACAAAGGTTTTGGAAAGAGGGAAATGTTTGAGCTGGCAAGAAATGGGATTGAGTACATATTTGCTGATACTGAAGTGAAGCGGGACTTACGAGATATTTTTAATTCAGCTACTAAGGAGCTAGACTTATGATCTAGTATCTGATGAAGCATGTGTACTTTCTCATTAGCACTGATTCTAGCCAATTGTTATAATCAATTATTATTGTTTATTACTCTGAGCTGCACTATTCTTTGTTTGTAGCTTGAAACCAATTGATCCTATTCGGCTTGGAGATTGCTTAGTTTATTTTGCTCGGCAATGATCCTTGGATTATGTTAAATAGATGATTTTGAGACTTGATTATGTATTTGGAGCTGCACTATAATCATTTCTTCTTACAAATTTGAGTTACCATGGAGGATTAATCTGGCCAATAAATGGTTGCAAGAGAATAATAAGAACATGTAGCCAGAAAGATCATACAATCTATAGTCCTTTTATCTTTCGAAGTGCCAAGTGAATAATGGGTAATATTTATTTGTAAATATGGGTGGTAGAAAGCATTTATAAACCATATTTTGGCAAAAGAAAAGCAAAATAAAATTTCATCATGTCAAGAAGATGGTGAGAGGCTGAGAGCAAAATAAAATAATTCTAATTATTTTTATATTTAAATAGTTCTAGTTTATAGTGAAATGATATATTTTTAAACATAATTCTTAATTTAATCAATAAATTTATTTAATTATTTAAAAAATAAATTTGAAATAAAGTTTTTTTATACTTAGGATTCAACTTTATACCCATTTCAACTATAAAGTGAACCAAACAAGCCCAAAGGCATTGTTTGAGTAGCTGGAACGAGAATAAAATATTTATTCTCAAAATTTGATTGTTTGATAAATCGGAATGATAAGAATTAAAATAAAATCAAAATATTTGAAGATTTTTATTATTTAGGGGAATGTGAAAATCAATGAAAATAAAGTAAAAAAAAGAGAGAGAGAAATAAACATTAAAAAAAAATACATAAATAAGTCCATTAAATATTTCATATATTTTTTAAACTTTTATATCCATAAATCACACTATGACCTAAAAAAAGAGAAATTGAGATTTAATAATTTTAATTCTTACATTTTCATCAAAATGTGTAAATAAGTTCAAATATTTCATTATATATCAATTTAAGAATTAAATATAATTAAATTATTAAATTTCGGGGGATTAAAATTAATTTAACATTAAAGATTAAAGTAAAATAAAAATTTTCTAACTTTTATTCTACAAAATTAAAATGAAAAATAATTAAAAAAAAATTCAGAAATGAAAATAAAAGCACATATCATAATAATTTAAACAAATAAAACCAAATTATAGTAAAACAAGAAAAAAATTGAAATTGCGAGACCATCGGGTCACTTGCTGGGCCACACCGGATCACCAATTCAACCATCCAAGTTGCATGATTTTTTATGAGTCAATCGCAAATCTAATCTCACAACAAATCCATATCGGTTTAATACCCTGATCACGCGATCGACTCACCAGTTCGATCCGAATTTAATAACTATGCTTTGTATTGTGTTTTTGATTTTTTTTATTTAATTGCGAATATAATTTGACATTTGCAATTTGTAAAAACAATTTTTGTTGTTTGCTATCTTTTATGCTTTAAAAATATAGTTATACCATATGAAATTAGACATTGCCATATAATTGACACACCGGTCCACTACTAAGATCCAGTTTGGCATTATTGCAAGTGATAGCAGTTGTTATGCTTAGCAGTGCTGCGCTTAGTAGTACTGTTTGTGAAAGCTAATAAGTGTTTAGTAAACATATTCATAAAAGTGGAGTTGCCTTGCAAAGCAGTTTGTAAAGTGTTTGGTAACATTACTTCTGAAATATATTTTATCATGTAAAATGACAAATAAGATCATATAATATAATAAATATTATTACTTATTTTAAAATTAACGAATATTAGTAACATAATTTTTATTATTAAACTTAATATATATTTGCATTACATTCTTATCAATTAATTTTTAATTTTCACACACAAAAATATATTACACATTACCACATCTTTAGCGTCAAAGATAACAAAAAGAGAGTTTATATAGTTGGTCTTTTTAAGATGACAGTTAGGTTTTATGGGTATTTTTGTCAATAATAATAAAAAAAAAAAAAAACTCATCTGTTGCGCCCATAATCAGATGCAGCTGCTAAAGGGAAAAATTTGTTTTAATGGCTTTGGTTTAAAGCAAGTAAAAGCAGGTCATTGGACCACCTTTTTACTTTATTAAATATATTTTTGTTAGCTTTTAGTATGAAAGGCAGATGTGTGGGTGGGAGGTAGCAGTGCCAAATGAGGTCTAAATTGGTTGGCTTTTATAATAAAATTAAGAGTAAATTACTATTTAATCTTTTAAATTTAATTAATTAATTCATCTTATTTTTTGAGAAACTAATTAACTAATTCTTCAGTTTTGTCCATTATATTATTTAGTCTTTCCGTCTAATTTTTATAATTTTTTCGTTAAATTTATGAAAAATAATTAAAGTGCTCATGTATATATAATAAATATAAATTATAATTTTATTATTTAAAATTAAAAATAAAATAATAAAAAATAAAATTATACAATAATTATATAATTATATAATAATAAATAATTTTATAATTTGATGATATTTGTGAGGCCTCGCCCGAGTACTGACCCAGTCCGCTAGAGGGAACCAGGATGCTTATTCGGATTCAGACTCACAGTGGAATCCTCGGATTCAGATTTGGTTGGTTGATTTTGTTGAAAAATAATTTTTTTGGGAGTCGCCACCTTAGTTTTATTTAGTTGGAAAAATGTTAAGGGAAAACCTAATTTTGACTCCAAATTTGTTAATTTGCCCAAAGATAAAAGTCACTAGCTTTCGAACCGAGTGGAGTTCAGATACTAGATTTTTGGTTTTAAATAATCTAAATTTGGCTCTTTAAGTTTAATTTGACTTAAAAATTAATTTCATGAATGACATTAATAATTGCAAAATAGAATGCATGAACATGGCATAAGATGAATGCATGAAAATCAATGGAACAATAAACATTCACAAATAAAAGAGAGTGTTCCCTCCAATCTTTAGAGATTTGGGGAAATCATTGACTTAAAAATTAATTTCATGAATGACATTAATAATTGCAAAATAGAATGCATGAACATGGCATAAGATGAATGCATGAAAATCAATGGAACAATAAACATTCACAAATAAAAGAGAGTGTTCCCTCCAATCTTTAGAGATTTGGGGAAACCACATGATCACTCCTTAAGATAGTTACATAAAAAAATGGGATGCCCTCTCTAGCCCTTATGGGATTTTAGGAAGGCCACAAATTCCCTTACAAATATTGTAAAATGATAATTGATTTACAAAAGAAAAACAAGGAAAAAATATGCTTAATTTAAAGGAAAATTGGATTTGAGATTTGGACTTAAATTCCAAATGTGCCTACGTATTCCGTTTGAATGGGGATCAAAACTCACGTAGTTCACTCCATGATTAAGTGAAGGAGTTTAAAAAAAATGATTTTGGGGTGTGAAGAACGAGTTTGATTAAAATACCTTGGATTTTGACGGATGAGATGGAAAAAGTATTTTGCCGAACCGAAGTTCCATTTTATCGAACTGGACAAAACGAGTTGATAGACGATAAAAAGTGATGGGTGAGTGAATTAATTAATTAAAATGATTAATTAATTAATTAAAATAGTAATTGAGTTGAAAAGGAGATTTTTAATTTAATTTCTTCAAAAGGGGTAATTAATTAGTTAAAATGATTAATTAATTAATTAAAAAGATTAATTAATTAATTATTTTGTAAGTAAAAAGATTTTTTTTAGTTAATTAAAAGGATTAATTAACTAGGATTGGGTGGAAAAATTAATTAATTAAAATGATTAATTAATTAATTAGAAAGTGGATGGAGGGAGAAGAAGAAAGAAGGTTGATAGATAGCTATCAATATCAACCTTTGGTGTGTGTAAAAATGAGTGAATGGGAGCCTATTTATAGGCAAATGGGTGGAGGGTAGTTTAGGTAATGGAAATGTGAAAAGACCATGGGGATAGGGTCAGACAATGGCTGATAACTTAACAAAGAGGGGTAAAAAAGTCATTTTACACATGTGGAACCCACTAGAGCAGAAATGGGCGTGCCCTGGCGCGGCCCCGCACTAGGCCTGTGCAGTGCCGTGTCAGGCCTTTGCGGTGTGTCGCAAAGGGGTCGTGCAGTACCGCGTAGACTTGACGGGGTGCCGCATGGCTCCCGTGCAGCACGCCACGTGGCATGGCACTCATCCCAAGGTTTTTCTTTGATGGCCCATTTTTTGAGAATTTTGGGGTCAATTCTTGAGATTTCCAGGTCAGTTTCTAAGAGCTATAGAGCTCAGAAAAATTAATGATCAGTGTCGTTAGGATTAAAATTAATTTTAAGATATTTTGACAGTCAGTCTAAGGTAGATTTCGATCAGTTTTGAAAAAGAAGTGTCTGATACAAAAGGTTCGATCGAAAGCGAAAAGGCATCTGGTTGTGCCAAGAATGCTCCAGCCAGCTTTAGAGAGATTAATGCTAATTTTGAAGGTGCTAAAATGAGAGTTCATAGCTGCCCCCTCATCAAAGCTGTCTATCAATTAGACAGTTTTGATGAGAGTGAACCCCAAAAAAGTAAGTATGAGCTCGAGAAAAAGAAATATGGTTATGATGAGATAATTTTCATGAATTTTGGAACTCGATCTGGATGTTCTCGGGATATTAAAGAATTTTCAAGTTCATAATCTCCTATTTTTTTTTATTCCAGGGCTATATCTTATCCAAAAATAAGAGAATGAACTGACTATAAGTAGATAAAAATCTCACGAACACATGAAAACTTTCGGATCCTAATTTCGAAATAATACTAACTGAAAAAATTACTTTCGTGCGACTAAAAAAAAATTATAGGACATCTTTTACTATGCATGTTTTGTCCTTTATGCCTTGAAAATCTATAAATAGGGGGCTGCACCTCATTTGGTGCAGCACCCATTTTGCTTGCTCAAAACGTGAGCAAGCTTTCTATGTTTTTTTTTTTTTTTTTTAATTTATTTATTTATTTGAAATAACGTTTTTTTTTCTTTTTTCCTTCTCTTTTTTTTTCTTTTTCTTTTTGGTAGTAATAAAACTCTTTTTTTTTTTAAATAACGATTTTTTTTCTTTTTTTTTCTTCTCTTTTTTTTTTCTTTTTCTTTTTGGTAGTAATAAAACTCTCTATTTTTTTTTCTTTTTTTTTTGGTAGTAATAAAACTCCTTTTTTTTTGGTAGTAATAAAACTCTCTTTTTTTTTTTGGTAGTAATAAAACTCTCTATTTTTTTCCTTTTTTTTCCAATAATAATAACGTGCTCTTTTCTTGCTTTGCCTGTCAGGTCTGACATTTGATTAAGATGGCATCCTCATCCCGTCATAGAACTGCTTCCTCAAGGAGAGCCTCTTTTTACTCTGCGAGTGGTCGGGGACGTCAGTACAAAGCGCCCAGAGACAATCCGCACCCAGCCCTCATTTTACAGGACCCCGAAGATCATGTGTCCTATGACGGTAAGCTAGTGATCGATAGTCTTGCTTACTTTTTCTGAAAGCCAATTTTATTCATAGCTTTCGTAAGATTATCTCGTGCTTTTACTGGTTTTCTTGCAGGCACAGACAATCAGGAACAAGGATGGTCGCAGTAATCTTAGGGAGGTGGTCAGGTGTGTCTCCCCAGGCAGTGTTGTTGGGGCAATACTAGAGCCCACCAGCTTTGTTGACTTTCTGGGGGTGTCAACTCCAGACCGTTTAAACATCAGTTTGATCAAAGCTTTAGCAGAGAGGTGGTGGGACACCACGAACACCTTCCACTTTGCTTGCAGGGAATTGACTTGCACGCCGCTTGATTTGCATTTGTTGTCTGGGATCCAATTGGGACTCGACCTCTTGACATATGCGACGACTAGAGACAGACATTCTCTGCCGAAGAGATGCAGGCTCTTCTTGGTTTTGACCCGCCTCACGATAGCAGCCAAGTGAGGTGCACCTTACTGGCGGATAAGCTGGAGTGGGCAGCGGCTACCGGCGGGATTATCCTAGATGCAGCAGTGCCCTGACTGTGTCTACTGATTATATCAGGTTGTACTTTCTCCCATTCCTTGAGAAACACAGTGGATCTCAACATTTTGGCTAGCCTGGTTGATTTGAGTGCCTGGAGGAAGTATGATTAGGGCGGTGCAATGCTTAGCGCCATGTACCACGACATGATGGAGCTGTCTCGAGGGAACATCTTTTCTGTCGGTGGTACAACGCCTTTCTGGGAGGTACATTCTTATACCCTGGCTTGCATTTTAACTTACAACGTTGATGATTTCTAACTATCTGGTGCGTACAGCTTTGGGCATATAAGTATTTTGCTTTCATAGCTCCTGAATTGATCAGACAGAGGCCGGGAGATTTTCCTGCTGGAAGGAGATAGGCAGAGTCTAACTGGAGTTCTAGCTCTGACGGTCACAATGTCCTGACACTCTGAGCCTTCTTCGATAATTTGACGGAGCCAGAGGTTTTACACTCATTACTTTGCTTTCTTTATTACCCTAGTATTTAAACCATTTTGCTCATCATTCACTATGACATATCTGGAGGCCTTTTGGAGAGTTGCGGCGTCTCGGCATTGACAGCACACTTTTTGCCGAGCACCTCTCTCGGAGGCGGCTTTTGTTGCGTTCGCCCTATCACCACTTATTTTTCCTAGGAGAGAGGGTGTATTTCCAGATCATTGGCTCCTGGTGCGTCCCTAAGCCCCCTCCGATGTACATGAGACATGGGTCAGCGATCCGTCCTTCCCCTGTGCTTTGCAATGGCGACGACGAGCACATCTATCAACTCCCTGACTAGAGCTATCATGATTTTTGTTTTGCTTTCCTGATGCATGAGATCACACTGAGGGGCCACTCTTCTATCGGGTCTGCCCCTCCAAGGGAGCTAATCATCCATGTGACTTCTGAGGCACCAGGAGGGAGCACTTCTTGGGGACCTGTCCCTGATGCAGGCGGAGGCGTTGGGCCAAGCTCGAATACCGGCACAATAAACTGGGATAGGGAGTTCTACATCCCTGAGGAGATTTCATATTATGGAGCAGATGGCTCCTTGAGGATGTGGCAGCTTCCTGATGCCGTTCACCCAGATGCGCAAGACATTCTGGATGATGTCGAGGTATGATTTTACCTTTCATTCAGAAATGATCTTCATGTAAGGAAGGCATTTATGCTTTCTTATGCCTAGGGCTTTTGATATTCTGTTTGCCATAGATACCTCGGAGCTTCATTCGCCGGACTTACAAAGTTTCTCGCAGAATGGAGGCTACCCTCGGTGGGATGCTAACACGTCTAGACATGTCTGATGCTCGTGAGACTGGCGATGAGAAAGCTCCTCAAAGGCATAGGAGAGGAGGGCGCTAATGATTTGGTGACCGCGATGCTGTCTCTGAGTTCTCTTTGTCACTTCTTCTTTCTATGTAGCCTTTTAGGGCAGCCACGTCACCTGTTTCCCTTGGTGGGAAGTAGTACTCTTGCATGGGTGATGTTTATGTATTGATATGTCATGCTTATGCCATGCACATTATGACTATTAAAATACTACAATGTTTCCTATCATGTATGTTTGTGTTATAGATGCGTGAATGTGATGTATGCATGCTTTTGACTTTGATCGGCAGCTTTCTTCTCTCCCTTCCCTTCGTCATTCAGAGAAGATATAGTTTTTCTGGCCCTTCCGCTCTAAAGAAGAGAGAAAGGTCATCTATCTCTTGTACTGGGGGCAAAGAATTGCAGTTCTGGCATCGAACGAGTGATCGCCAAAGCAGTGCTACAGTGCTGTGCCGCAGATAGCATATGCGGCATCGTGTCAGCTCTGTGCGGTGCCGCACAAGCTGACTGTGGCTGACCACAAAAGGAGTTTGCAACGCCACACAGAGGGCCTGCGGCATCGCATCAGTCTTCTGTGGCAGATCCATTTTTCTGACAGTGTTTTTGCATTTTTTGGCTTGATTGTGACATTTAGGAGCTTATATAAGGCAGAATTTCTAAAGGCAAATCCATCCATTTTTCATTTGAGAGTCGAAACTCTGCCCGTTTGTTGACTTTTCCTCCTTTGCTCGGTTTTTCATCATCTTCTTTTCTTTTCTTTCTTTTTCATATGGAGCCGTACTTCAGTCATTACATGCATATGTGGACAAGAAAACTCAACAAAGTGAATAAGATAAACTTGGGTAGGTATGAGATTTTGGCTACGGTGGCATTGAGAGGGGTACAGGTGGACTGGGATTTCTTGAGAGCGTGTTCTCATTTTTGGGATCCGGTGGCCCGAGTCTTTCAATTTGGTGTGGGTATGGAGGAGCTATGCCCCACATTTGAGGAGTTTTATGCCATACTCGGCAGTGATTTGAAGGCAGCCTTAGCAGTACTCGAGTTCAGAGTTGGGCACTATAGAGTTTTTCAGGAGTTTTTAGCTCTCCCAGCGGAAACTGCCAGTCGGATGGTGGTAGAGGAGCAGGTGAACTTGACTGCTGTCATTGACGAGTTTCATGATCCCGGTGATCAGGGTGATGTAGGAGTGCAGAGGCTTAGGATGTGAACCTTGATTTTCTGTTTGACTGCCGGGTACCTGTTTCCTGGGCCCATCGGTTGGAGAGATGCCAGAGTAGCTGGTCTGATTTTACAGATGGAGCAGGGTCGCTCTATTATTGGGGCTGTACTGGCAGAGACACTGTTGAGTCTTGACTGCTATGTTCGAGGACTGGAGAGGTGGACTGTATCTCCAGTAGTGCTTCAGGTGAGAGGGAGAATTTTATCAGCTTCTATCCTTTCAGGAGTGGATATTTTGTGCATATCTGAATCTCATCTTAGTTTATTTTGTAGGTATGGTTGATGGATCACTTAAGAGTGGTTGCTGCCCCGACAAGGAGTCCTTATACAGCTATCCAGTACCGGATACGGCCCATCTTGGTGAGGAGGGGGTCAGTCAGGGAGTGGATTGGATGGCTCCTAGAGCTTGCCCCAGAGGACATACTCTGGCACTGCCAGTGGTATGGGATTAGATCCTTCATGATGATGAGCCATGGGTACCGGGTGGTCTGTCTGCTTGGCTTGGCATGGACGTCATTTTATCAAGGTATGAGGGTCCTGCGATAGATAGGTCAGACCCAGGATGTCCCTCCAGTTGTGCCCTTCTTGAAGTCTGCAAGGATTACTGCCCCTATTGCCAGAGATATTAGAGGGGGGTTGATGAGGAGCTTTCACGCAGTGAGGCCAGAGATCAGTTTTGGTACCACTGAGAGATACCGCAATTGGTTGATTGAGACTATCTGGCCAATCGAGAGAGAGCACCAAGCTGCGCTACTTAGGGCGACTGAGAGTGACGAGATAGAGGAGGTAGTTGCTGAAGGTGCTAGTGGCCAGGGGATTGCTATCAAGACAAGGGAGGTGACTCGATCTGAGAGTGAGGCCAGAGGTTCCACTAGGAGACTGACTTTGCAAGCCATAGTGGCGACTCAGAGTGCAGTAGAGGTGACTTAGAGGACTTTCACTGTGGTTAGATGCCAGGGTGACACTACCTTGGTCGTACAGAGGAGGATCACAACAGTAAGCGGACAGATGAGGACTACTATTGTTAAAGTACAGAAGAGGACTTCGACTTCGATATAAGGGAGAGTTGTAGCTAGCGGCTCAAGGGGTATGGACCCTCAGAGGAGAGTCTCAGATATGACTCCAGGGAGCAGTTTTAGAGTTACTAGGACACGGGATAGACGAGCCAGAGCAGTTGTTGAGAGTAGTTTACGCGTTATGAGTGTTTTGACCACTGATGCTACGGAGGGGGACACAAAGACCCAAGTCAGGGGAGTGACGACCGAGGAGATAATGGCGGGATTTGATTCTGAGGGAGACGTTCATCCTAGGAGGAGGAGGAAGCGGGTTGCCTAGGTAGAGGTGGTTGTCGGCCTATTTTTGGTGGTTGTTCCGACACGAGCTGCAGGTTTCTTTTTTGTACACTCCTGTAAGCTGACAAGACCACAGGACAAGCTGTAGGTACAGATAGAATCTGTCCTTTTTGTGATGATGGATTGTATGCTTTTTGTAAAATCTGATCATCATTATATGAGATACTTTTACTATTATTTTACTCTGACTTTTGCCTAAGCTACCCTCTCAGGTTTTCAACTTAGCGAGCCCTATTTTTATTTTATTATTATTATTATTATTATTATTATTATTATTATTATTATTATTATTATTATTATTATTATTATTATTATTATTATTATTATTATTATTATTATTATTATTATTATTTATTTTTTCAGAAAAAAATACCAAATGTTGCATTAGGCACAGAGGAGATGAGATGGTGATGCAAACAGAATATCTTTATATTATGCTTTGGACCGTACCCGAGTCGGGTTGCCTACATATCCCTTACATTGATTTTTCTTTTCTTTTTCAGGGAGAATCAAGTCCACGTAGTTATGATTACATTGCCTTAGATAGGAAAATAGATAGAAATGATGCAGGTTCAGACAAAATATCTTTTTAGCTGATCTAAATTGCAGGGATTAGAGAACTCGTTTCCATCTACATCCGCAAGAATGGTGCCTCCGCCAGATAAAATCTTCTTCAGTACATACAGCCTAGCCCAGTTTGGCCTGAACTTTCCCCTTGGGTCATGAACTGAGGCCCTAATCTCCTTCAGAACTAAATTTCCTTCTTCTAGGCCTTTGTCTTTTACCTTCCTATTGAAGTGCCGGGCTAGTTTCTATTGGTAGCCTTGGATCCTGTACAAGGCATCCATCCTTTTCTCATCGATAGCATTTAGCTGTTCATGATATCCTTTAATCCAATCGGCTTCACTCAATTGGCTTTCCCTAATTACCCTGGCAGATTAGATCTGCATCTCAATGGGAAAAACAACCTCCATTCCATAAACTAAGTCGTATGGGGTTGCCCCTATCGGAGTATGAATGGTAGTTCTGTATCCTTACAAGCAGTAGGTAGTAGCTCGTGCCAGTCTCTGTGCTTTTCAATAATCTTCTGCAAAATGGTCTTTATAGTCTTGTTGGCTGTCTCGACTGTACCGTTGGTTTGTGGTCGATAAGGAGAGAAGCGATGATGTTGAATCTTCTTTGTTAGGAGAAGACGAACTACCTCCTTTTGAAAGTGAGAGCCGTTGTCCGTGATGATTTCGAAGGGGGTTCCAAACCGATAAAGGATATTGGTTTGGATGAAGTATGCCACCTTCTTTGCGTTTAGGACCTGATATGGCGCCGCTTCAATCTATTTTGTAAAGTAGTCTACGGCCACCAGAATGTACTCATGCCCACTGGAGGACTTTGGGGAAATTCTCCCAATGACATCTATACCCCAAGTAGCAAAAGGCCATGGTGTTGCTACTGGATTTAGAGGGATAGGGGTCGATGTTGGAGTTTGGCAAAGATCTGACACTTATGACATCTCTGTACATACTTTGCGCAGTCTTCATTCATGGTCAACCAAAAGTAGCCTAGGTTTGCTATCTTTCGTGCCAAGGCTACACCATTCATATGTGGGCCTTCCTCTCCGCCATGGACCCACTCCATGATTTGTTGGGCTTTTTCTTTGGTCACACATCACAGGTGGATGTTGTCCCAATCTCTCTTATATAGCACACCTCCATTAGGTATAAAACCGGCGGACAACTGCCTTAGAGTTCTCCAGTCTGCTTTTGAGGCTCCTTCTGGATACTTACCATTCTGGATGTAATTGAGGATGTCCCAAAACCAGGGTTTGGCGTTAGCCAACTGGAGATTCATGCACATGGTATGATATCCAGGTTGCCACTTTACTTTGATAATAATAGGCCTGTGTATCTCGTTATCGCTCATATTGATCATCGAGGCCAAGGTGGCTAGAGCATCAGCGAACTGATTATTTGCCCTCGGCAAGTAGTGGAAAGAGAGTTCATGGAAACTTTCAGCCAAGTCATTCAAGCGTTAATGGTAAGGAACCAAATGCTTTTCTCTAATCTTCCACTTACCCAGGGCTTAGGAAACAATGAGGTTAGAATCGCCATAGACCTCCAAATAGTCTATCCTCATGTTAATGGCCACCTCTAGACTAGCTATGCATGCCTCATATTCTGCTTCATTGTTGGTTACCTCGAAGGCTAGCTTAATCGCTATAGGCAGATGATCTCTTTTAGGAGTAACCAGAACTACACTGGCTCCATAGCCTTTACTATTAGCGGCGCCGTCAAAGAATAACTTTCATACCTTAGGATTTATGATCAAGATATCCTCGTCTGGGAACTCAGGCTTGAACATTTCTTCCCCCACAGGGGCAGCAGCTAGTTGGTCAGCAATTATGCTTCTTTTAACTACTTTTCTCGGGACATACTTTAGGTCAAATGCTGTAAGAACTGCCATCCATCGCGCCATCTTGCTGTCAAGAATCAGCCTCTCCATAAAGAATTTCAAGGGGCTCTTATCAGCCAGCACATTGGTTGTGTATGAGCATAGGTAGTGCTGAAGTTTGTGACATACCCAAACTAAGGCTAAGCACAACTACTCAATCTGATTGTACTTAAGCTCATGAGCCAACATACGTTTACTTAGGTAATAAATGGCATTCTCTCTGTATGAATCTGGAGCATTCTAAGCAAGCATTGCCCCTATGGCTTCTGAAGTTACCGATAAGTAAAGCAACAATGGCTGACCTTGCCTTGGGGGTTGCAATATTGGCGGGTTCAGGAGGTAGTCCTTGATCTTGTCAAAGGCCTTTTGGCATTCTTCGTTCCATTGTTTAGGGGCTCCTTTCCTCAATAGTTTGAAGATTGGTCCACATGTGTCTGCCAGTTGTGCAACAAAGCGACTGATATACTGTAGATGACCTAGAAAACCTCTAATCTCCTTTTTAGTTTTAGGGGGAGGCATCTCTATAATTGCTTTTGACTTTGCTAGATACACCTTTATACCTCTTTGGCTGACTAAGTGTCCCAAGAATACGCCCAAAGAGGCGCCAAAAAGGCGCTTAGCTAGGTTCAACTTAAGATTATATTGCCTGAGCCTAGTGAAGAATCGGTCCAGAGCATCAAAGTGACCTTTAGGAGTTTCAGATTTTATGACCATGTCATCTACGTATACCTCGACATCCTTGTGCATTATGTCGTGAAATATAGTGGTGGCCATTCGTTGATAAGTTGCCCCAGCATTCTTCAAACCAAAAGGCATTACGCGATAGCAATAGGTGCCCCATTCTGTCACAAAGGATGTCTTTTCCTTATCCGGAGCGTAGACTTGGATATGGTTGTAGCCTGCATAAAGGTCGGTCAAGGAGACCACCGATGCACTAGCCATGCGATCCACAAGTAAATCGATATGAGGCAAAGGGAAATCATCATTCAGGCAAGCTTTGTTGAGATCCCTGTAATCAACGCACATTCAGACTTTCCCATCTTTCTTAGGGATAGGCACTATGTTGGCCAACCATGAGGGATAAGTGATGGGTTCGATAAACCTATTATCTAGTAACTTGGCAACCTCCTCTTTGATTTTTAGAGACCATTCTGTCTTCATTCTTCTCAACTTTTGCTTTACAAGCTTTATGTGTTCGTAAGTCGGGATCTTGTGAACTGCTATGCTCGGATCTACCCCCACCATGTCCTTAGGTTCCCATGCAAAATAGTCTATGAATTCACGCACTTTTTCAGCTAATGCCTGTGTGTCAGAATATGTAGATGCAATGTATGTAATTTTTGGATTCTCCTCTGTGCCATAATTGATTAGTTCTTTGCCTCTTTCATTTTTATCTCTTTTTTATTTTCTTTTTCAGATTTCTCATTTAATGATGAGTCAGATGAAGTAGAGCATAGATAGTCAGGAAAGTAGGCAGAAAACTTGTTCATTTCATTGAAAACAAAGGTCCTATCATCATGGGTTACATCATTTTGAAAGGAAAAACTAGGGGGACGAGTTACAAAATTAGACAAAAAGGATTGAAAGGTCTCCACAGACTCATACTCAAGGGACTCAGACTTAGACACAGACTCGAAAGACTCAGGTGAAGACAAAACAGGACCGGTGCTATTCTCAAAATACCAGTTATTCAGCGGTGCTTGAGATGGGTGGATAAGCTTGATGGGGTCAAGTTCTTGGTGGTAAGTGATCATGTGGATGGTCTCGAAAAGAGAGGGCTTCATGCTTGCTTCCCAATCCTTCTCCAATTGGTAGATAGGCTCACACTCCTCTAGGTTGAGCCTGATATCAAAGAAGATTTCAAAAATAAGGATCAGTTTCTTAGAAATGGGGCAGAACCATGGCTCAAAAAAGCCACAGTAAGGAAAATCTTCTCCTTCTTTCACAAAGTACCCATAAAGAGTCTTGAAATAAGGGCGCATAGGCCAATCAAAAGTCTCACCTTGCCTTTTGGCTTTAACCCTCAGCTTGGCTTTTTCCTCCAATTCTGCAATATCTTCAGGTTTGGGCGCGTAGCCAAGGCTGAAAGGAGGAGTGGCAGTGGGATATTTGGGAAATCAGGTGATCCCTTGCTGGTTCCTTCCAAGTCCCAAACCTGGAAAATAATCCATTTTCTTCATCATGTTAGCTACTGCCACATTACTATATGGATCAAAATCAAAAGGAACAAACTCTTTACCTTCCCCTTGAATGAACTGGATAATATCAAACAAAAAACTAGATAGAGGAATGGCAGATGGTTCGGGCTTGATTTCCAGTATAGGTACAGATCTTAGGATGTCACTCTTCTCATGTACATCAGCTTGGACAGTTATGATATTCATACCATGGGGAAATTTTAACTTCTGGTACAAGGAGGAAGGAACTGTTTTCACTTGATGAATCCATGGTCTACCAACTAAGAGATTGAAACATGCCGAGATGTCAATCACTTGAAATGGGATGGGCATCGTCACTAGTCCAACTGTGACATCAAGATTCGCCATACCCAAAACCTCTCTCTTAGTGTTGTCATATGCTCTCACCACTTGGTCTGAAGGAATAAAATCTGAAGCTTCTAATCCTAGACCGCTGGCCACCTTCAGTGGACATACGTTCAAGGCGGACCCATTATCTACTAGTACCATGGGCACAGTCTTGTCTCGGGTCATTACCGTGATGTAGAGAGCATGGTTGTGATTTTCACCTCCATGAGGGATATCATGATCACTGAAGGAAATGGTCATGGACTTGGCAGTGTTGGTTAAAGATGCCACAAGGGTCTCTGGTGAGATGTCGATGGGAACTTGACATTGATTCAAAGCCTTGCAAAGAGCTTGGCGATAAGGGTAAGAGGACTGGATGAGACTCCATATCGATATGTTTGCTTGGGTTTTCTTCAACTGCTTGAGAATGGGATCTTCCTCCGGTTCATTATAGGGTTTCAATTTTTCAGCTGGAAGGCAGATTATATGACCCATCGGGTTTGAATCCATGGTTTGTGGAGGTGGAGGAAGGACTCTTCCACTTCGAGTAATTGCATCAACTTCGATGACAAAGTCATTTAGATCAAGCACACAACAATAACCCAAAATGGGGTAGATGAGGGAGACAGGATTAATTCCAGGTTCGTCAGAAGAAATGAGGTTGACATTCGCCTGGTGGTTAGACAATGGATTAGTAGTGATGTTGGGTTTAGCTCTTGGGGCAATGATATCCCCACTGTCTATTAGGTCTTGGATTCGGTGCCTCAGAGCCTTGCAAACATCTGTTTTATGCCCGGGCCCTTGATGATAATCACATCTTTCATTGGCATTATAGTTCTTGGGCAAAGGATTTGGGGGCGGTCTTGGTTCTAAGGGCTTGACAAGGTGGGCTTCCAGAGCCTTTTTATAGACAGTGCTTAGAGGCATTCCCAATTCAGAAAAGCTCCTTCTTTCTAACCACATAGGTTGATGGTAAGAGACAACATTAATTTCTCCTCCCTTTTGAGGCACAGAATGAGTGGTGTTAGAGGTGAAATTGGTTTCCTGCGGTATCTCAAATTTGAGGATTAATCCTTGATTTGGCCAGTCTGAATCAGATCCTCAATTTTGGAGGCTGTAGCAATAAGTGCTTTAAAGTCTGGGAGATACTAGGTTTGCAAGTGAACGTGGTATTGTGGGAGGAGGTTTTTCACAATGATGTCAATTTATTCCTCTTCGGATGGGCGATTCACCATCTACGCCGCCTTTGCTCTCCACCTTGTAAGGAACGCAGTGAAAGATTCTCTTTGGTTCTATTTAGTGGTTTCTAGGTCTCGTCGAGTGACATCTACCTCAATGTTATAATGATATTGCTTAACGAAAGCATTACAGATATCATCCCAAGTCTTGTTATGATTTTTGTCCAGATCTAACAACCACTTAACGGTAGTTCCAGTTAATGACTGCTGGAATAATTGAGCAAGGAGCTCATCATCCACACCAAAGGGTCTCATGGTACCCACATACATTTTGAGGTGGGTCTTAGGGCAAGTGGTGCTATTAAATTTGTCCATCATAGGCATCTTGAACTTGGGTGGAATCCTGGCATTCAGGAAAAGAGTAAAGGAGTCGACATCGATAAGGTCCTCATGCTTTTTAATATTCTTGATGGATTGTTGTAAAGTCTCAAATTTCTCCATCAATTTTTTGGCTTCGGGGAAGTTGGAAAAATCCCCACTTTGAAAAGGATTCGTAGTGGGAGTAGGAGCGGTGGCGTGGGCATCTCCGGAGCTTTTCCCTTATCGGTGAGGTCGATAATGGGAGTAGTAAAAGTGGGGGCATGGCTGGTCCCAGCTTGGGTGGAGTTATGCTGAGCAGGAGGAGGAGCGATAGGAGCACTGGTCATTTCCCTCACCTTATTGATGATTGATTGACGTTGAGAATTGAGAGCATTGGTGAAGGTGGTAGACTGGGCATTGAGGGCATTGGTGAAGGTGTTGGCTTAGGTTTTGAGGGCGGTGGTGAGTATATTCTGAAAAGCTTCCTCTTACTTCTTGAGGAGATTGGTGAAAAAAGCGCCCCTTGCGTCTTGGTCAAAAGGGTGAGCCATTGGTACCTTGGAATAGAAAACAGACAGTGAGAAAATGGAATTATGAAGAAAGAATGGCATGAATTTGAAGGTATGTTGGGAAAAGGATTCCTTCCACATGGTTGGTTATCGGGTTCACACATTGACAAGGTGAGTGTGTAAGGTGTTTTGGACCACCGGTTTGGGTTTTTGAGTTTTTTTTTTTTGAGGTTTGACCTTGTCGAGTTTTCTCATGTTGTGTATGCATGATCATGGCATGATGCATGCTGAAAAAGGTTTCATGAACATGCAAAAGTATCGATTATTACGGTACATGGAACCTAAGGTCAAAGGCTAAGGTGACTATATGCACAAAGGTAGAGGGTGGTTTGATTCAAGGGTCCCCGTCCCACTAGAGCATTGATATACCTAACCACATGTGAGGCAAAGAGCCTCGCATGGGTCCAACAGTACTTATTGCTCGTTACACCACCGAAATGATCGAGGATTCGTCGCAGGGTGGAATGCTTTTGCTATCTCCCAACATACTCAAAGAGAGTTGTCGAGCCAATGCTACTCACCATCCAAAAAGTTTTCCTAAAGCTAAGGTTTAGGCAATGAGCCTTTATTATGCAAAGTGATGCATGAAAGTCAAATTATACTTAATGAGCCAAAAGGAGATTATTTTGGAAAAAATTTTTCTTAACCAAATAGTAATCCTCTTATTTTCCTTTTTATTAAAAAAGGTGGCAACCAGTCCCCAGTGGAGTCGCCAGCTGTGAGACCTCGCCCGAGCACCGGCCCGGTCCACTAAAGGAAACCGGGATGCTCATTCGGATTCAGACTCACGGTGGAACCCTCGGGTTCAGATTTGGTTGGTTGATTTTGAAAAATAATTTTTTTGGGAGTCGCCACTTTAATTTTATTTAGTTGGAAAAATATTAAGGGAAAACCCAATTTTGACTCCAAATTTGTTAATTTGCCTAAAGATAAAAGTCACTAGCCTTCAAACCGAGTGAAGTTCAGGGACTAGGTTTTTTGTTTTAAATAATCTAAATTTGGCTCTTTAAGTTTAATTTGACTTAAAAATTAATTTCATGAATGACATTAATAATTGCAAAATAGAATGCATAAACATGGCATAAGATGAATGCATGAAAATCAATGAAACAATAAACGTTCACAAATAAAGGAGAGTGTTCCCTCCAATTTTTAGAGATTTGGGGGAACCACATGATCACTCCTTAAGATAGTTACATTAAAAAAAATGGGATGCCCTTTCTAGCCCTAATGGGATTCTAGGAAGGCCACAAATTTGCTTACAAATATTGTAAAAAGATAATTGATTTACAAAAGAAAAACAAGGAAAAAATATGCTTAATTTAAAGGAAAATTTGATTTGAGATTTGGACTTAAATTCCAAATGTTTCTATATACCCCGTTTGAATGGGGATCAAAACCCACGTAGTTCGCTCCACGATTAAGTGGAGGGGTTAAAAAAAATGATTTTGGGGTGTGGAGAACGAGTTTGATTAAAATACCTTAGATTTTGATGGATGAGATGGAAAAAGTGTTTTGCCGGACCGAAGTTCCGTTTTATCGGACCGGACAAAACGAGTTGATAGACGATAAAAAGTGATGGGTGAGTGAATTAATTAATTAAAATGATTAATTAATTAATTAAAATAGTAATTGAGTTGAAAAGGAGATTTTTAATTTAATTTCTTAAAAAGGGTTAATTAATTAATTAAAATGATTAATTAATTAATTGAAAAAAAGATTTTTTTATTTAATTAATTTAAAAAAGGTAATTAATTAATTAAAAAGATTAATTAATTAATTATTTTGTAAGTAAAAAGAATTTTTTTTTAGTTAATTAAAAGGATTAATTAACTAGGCTTGGGTGAAAAAAATAATTAATTAAAATGATTAATTAATTAATTAGAGAGTGGATGGAGGGAGAAGAAGAAAGAAGGTTGATAGATAGCTATCAATATCAACCTTTGGTGTGTGTAAAAATAAGTGAACGAGAGCCTATTTATAGGCAAATGGGTGGAAGTAGTTTAGGTAATAGAAATATAAAAAGACTATGGGGATAGGGTCAGAAAATGGCTGATAACTTAACAAAGATGGGTAAAAAGGTCATTTTATACATGTGGGGCCCATTGGAGCAGAAATGGGCGTGCCCTGGGGCCGCGCCACGCCGCGCCGCACTAGGCCTGTGCGACGCTGTGTCAGGCCTTTGCGACGTGCCGCAAAGGGGTCGTGTGGTACCGCGCAGACCTAACGCGGTGCCACGCGGCTCCCGTGTGGCACGCCACGTGGTGTGGCACACTTTCCGAGGTTTTTCTCTAATGGCCCATTTTTAGAGAATTTTTGGATCAATTCTTGAGACTTCCATGTCAGTTTCTGGGAGCTATAGAGCTCAGAAAAATTAACGGTCAGTGTCGTTACGATCGAAATTAATTTTAGGATATTTTGACAGTCAGTCTGAGGTAAATTTCGGTCAGTTTTGAAAAAGGGACAAAGGTTCGGTCAGGGCGGAAAGGCATCCGGTTGTGCCAAGAATGCTCCAGCCAGCTTTGGAGAGATTAATGCTAATTTTGAAGGTGCTAAAATGAGGGTTGACAATATTAAATATAATTATTATATAAATATTATTTACTTTTTCATTTGAATTTTTTATTTTTTAAAAAATAAGATAAAATTGTATTTATTATATATATATAAGGGAATATTCGGCACTTTTATAAAATTTAGTAGAAAAAGTATAAAAATTGGACAGAATAACTAAATAGTCTAACGGAATCCAAATTAACGGACTAATTAATTAGTTTCTAAAAAATAAAGATAAATCAATTAATTATGTTAAATCTCGAGGACTAAATAGTAATTTATCTTAAAATTAATAAATTTCTTAGAATTAATATGATTCAATTAAATCAGTTCAGTTAAATAAAATAATCAATTCGATTTAGTTAAAAAAGATAAAAATTTTGCATTTTGATTTTCGGTTCAATTAAGAAATTTAACAAAACCAACCAATTTACTTTTTTTATTTTTTAATTAAATAAATTAAAATTTTCAATGTGTCAATTAATTTATATATTTTTTTTTTTCATTTCTTGATGCAGAATTAGTTTATATATTTAAATTTATGAAATATTAGGATATATAATATTTATTTTTAATATTATATGGCATTATTTCATGCCATGATTAATTTTTTTTCTCATATAAATAAATTAGAATTTCAATATTATATATGATAAATACTCATAATATATTTAAATTGAAGACATTTTGTAATATTTATTTTTTAACTAAAAAAACACAATCCAAAGATTAAATAACTAGCTTTTGTATTTTTCTCTCCTTGTTGAGAGCTAGGTTTATGGCTTTGTCTTTTTTTTTTTTTTTTTTTTCTGTCTGATTTGTGCTAATAATTGAATCATGGAGTCTCATTTTGCTTCCAAGAATCTGACCACCAATGAATATGAGGAAGTTCCTTTTGAAGAGGGTGATGTTGCCAGAGCAAAAGATAAGTTTGATGAATACTGTTTGGTAAGGCGACTCTTGATGGATAAAACAATTAACCTTTTAAACATGAAGCAGTATTGGCCGGCAAGTATTTGGAGGCCAGGAAGGGTATTCATATCCACCATGGCAACCTACTACACTTGTTTTTGCTCCAATTTTATCACCCATACGATATGAAGCTTGTTTTAAAGGGAGGCTCGTAGTCTTTTGATGGACATCTCCTAGTTGTCCATTATCTTCAACCAGGAGAAGTCCCATCTGAGGTGCCACTATTCCATGTACCATTTTGGGTACAAGTTCATGAGCTGCTAGTGGGTTTTATGTCTCGAAGGATGGGCGAATCGTTAGGGAATTTTATTAGACAGTTAATGGAATATGATGTTAATAACTACATGGAAACATGGAAAAATTATATGTGGGTTATGGTTTTAGTGGATGTTTACCTAATTATGTAAAAAATAAAAAATAAATCCACAAATCAGTTTAGGTGGGAAATATTTCCCATCATATGCTGCTTTGTGCTAGGTAGAAAGTGAAACGTAAATGGTTTTGCCACACTTTATTAGCTTTTGAGTTTCCTTTATATAGGAAGTATAATGACTATAGATAATTACAAGCCATAGAAGTTATGATAAATACAACTACTTGATAGATACAAATACAAATTAATATTATCTCTAACATCCCCCCTCAAGCTGAATGGGGATTATCAACATGAAGCTTGTTGCACAATACTTTAAACTTGGTGGAAGGTAAGGATTTTATGAAAACATCAACCACTTGAAGTTTAGTTGGTATATAACAAACCTTAAGACTTCCATTAGCAACTTTCTCATGAACAAAATGAAAATCAATCTCCAAATGTTTTGTCCGTGCATGACACAATGGATTGGCTGTTGGGTAAATTGTGCTAACATTATCACAAAACAAAATGGGAGTGTTGGAAGTAGGTAGTTGTAGCTCACGCAAAATATTTTGAATCCAAAGTGGTGATGTTTATTCTTTTAATATTAGAATTTTATTTTTTTTAAAGGCTGGCAGCATGCAGGGGTTTAAAAAAAATTGTCAAAATCGCCAATTTGTAAAATATGCATGCTGCCAGCCTTTAAAAAAAAAATTAAATTTGCTAATATCACCAGTTAAACTGGTGATATTGGCAATTAAAAAAAAAATTTGTATGCCTGCATACTACGAGCTTTTAAAAAAATAAAATAAAATTCTAATATCGCCAGTTAAACTGGCAATATTGTAAAAGAATAAATATCGCCAGTTTGAATGGTGATTTTCTTTTAGCACCTCTCCACCTGGCACAAAATAGCATATGATGGGATATATTTCTCAACTAAACCTATCTATGGAAATATTTTTAATTCTTTACATATAAGTAAAATGCCCTGTCAAATATCCATTAAAGCGGTAGGTGTGTAGTGTATTTCAAATATAAAGGCTTGACTCAGTTTTGCTTCATTTGTGTCTGTCTTGGCCATAATGATAATTTTTGTGATAAGAATCTAATCATGGCAGAGTTGGAAATCACGTGGGAATGTGGGTTATCGCTGCATGCTACGATGGAAAAAAATCAGATGCCAAGCAGCGAATAATGGTTTAGAGAGGGCAATGGGGTAATTGATGCTGGTTCAATTCATGCTTAACTCACCCATTTCATAAAGAAAAGAGAGAGATAGAGATCATTCAATAAAAAACAGAGCAAAAATGGAGGGGGAGGCAGGAACTGGTAAGTTATATTTTTTTTCCTTTGTTTCTTTAATTTTTATATAATGTTATTTCTTTAATTTTTATTTGTTGTTTGTTGCTTTATTTATCTTACTTAGTTAGATATTTATGAGTTTTTTGTTTTAAATAACTAAATTTTTTTTTTGAAATTATTGAGTTATTTATGAATATATATTTATGAATGTATTATTAAAAAATATTTAAAAAATTTAGTTAGAATTTGTTTATAGGAATGCAGAATATTATTGTTGGATGAGTTGAAAATTTTATATATAATTGTTACAGTTTTATTAAATTTTTATCATCTTAGATATATAATTATATGGAAAATTTTTAATTAATTAAAATTTTAAATTTTCACATATTATATAAATTTAATATGTACATAGTATTAAAAATAGTAAGAAAATAATTTTAATTTTCAAAATTATCATCTTATAAAAATATATAATTATATTAAAAAAATTAATTGATTGGAATTATTATTCTTAATTATTATAAATGATAAAAAATGTATTGATAAATATGAATTATAAATGATTTTACATAAATATTTTTAAAAATATGAAAAAAATTATTAACATTTGGACAAAAAAATAGTGCTAAAAAGTTTTTTCTACACAGAAACGATAATGCATGGGAGAAATTTGTCATTTAATATGTACAAAAATAAAATTAAGTTGTTCAATAAATGTAAATGTAAATATAAAAATAAAAATAAAAATAAAATTTGAAGTAATAAATATGATGCTTTAAGTATTTAGAATGTCATAAATGATAATATTTAAAAAAATTATACTATAGACAAATGGTATTAACATGATGTAATAAATATGTACTTAATGACAATATTTAATTTTTAATATTTGTCGGTGGAAAAATATCAATTATTTTTAGTATACAAAAAATTAATAATTGTAAGATTAAATTTTTACCAAATAAAAAATAGTTATTAATACAAAAATAAAATATATACAATAAAAAATCTTTAAAATGTGTTTTTTATAGTATATGCAAAGTAAAATTTTAAAAAATTTGGAAAAAATAATTTAGATTACAGTTTTTAATATTTGATAATATTATCAAATTTATCTAATAAATTTGTAATTTCTATTTCTGAAATTTGATAACTACCGATTTGTGATTTGGAATAGAGACTGCAAGTTGACCCCAGTAGTAACACATCGATTGTTAGTGAAGATAGCATTTTTGAAGTGAAAAAATGTGCACGACTTGGCAGCTGACTTGCTAACCTCGTGCACTCCACTAAATCTGGGGAGGAGATTTTATCGTTGTTCTATAAGGATGGCAAGATAAGGTTTATACGATTGAATTTGATAATTTGTAGTTAGAGTTTTCACTAAATATTTTGTAAAATGTGAATGGTGATTGTCAAATAGGATTTTAATTATGATTGTGTTTAATAAATGATGGAACGGTTATCAATTATGGTTTTTATTTTATTTTTTTTTGTTTTTGCATTTTTTAGTTTTCAATTGAAAATTATAACTTACTTGGCTCTCATTTTTCTATAAATATTGTGATGCAGTATAATAATTGCGAATATTTACAATGGATGGATCCCAAACTCTCTCAGTTGCAAAAGAATATGATGGGCAAAATGGTGCTGAATAAATAGTCATTGGAATCCCATCTTGAGTTCATGAAATGGAAAGAGAACATTTTGAAAGATAAATTAAAAACAATGCATTAAGAATTGAATAGTTGTAAAAGAGATATGAACCACCTGTGGCAATGTTGGGTGAATTCCCAAAGGGGAAATAGTTGATGCTTTGAGCTTGGATTCCTACCCTCTAACAAGGGCGGGGCAATCGCTTATGGGGCGCATCAGCCAAAAGCTCGAATCTTTAAATTGCTATCGGTCTTTCATCATGCGTTCTGTCTCTTCCTTCCATCATGCTACTGCTACTGTCATGTGCTATAAATTTTTCCTTCCGTCTAGTGTTCTAATAAGTACTTAATTGACTATACTTTTCCTCTTGTTTTTAATATATTTTATTCTTAAATTGAGTTTGATTTGTTTGTTTAGTGCTTTTCCAGAGTTCTTTTAGTTAACCCGATGCCAAATAATGCCATGAACTAAATATGACTCAGAATGGTGAAAGATCCAAGCCAAAATGCTGACTTTTGGAAGAAGATGGGTAGACACCACTGAAATCCCAACTGGGATTCCACTCGTGTGATAAGAGAAAATTACAAATACATCCAGTAGCCTTCCACAGGTGGAGGCACCACTGAGATTTCACCCATGGGCCTCTGGCGTCATTGGAACCACTAAAATCCCAGCCATGGCTCCAGTGGTGTGAGGTTAAATTTTAGCAATATAAATCATATCAAATAGCATTTTAAGGGGGAGCCTCTAGAGAGCAAAAATAGAGATTTAAAAGGGTTGGCTAAGCCCTAGGGTTATGGAAAAGGCTTGAAGGTATGAGGCCTCGCCCGAGCATCGGTTCGATCCGTGAAGGAATCGAAATGCTCTTCGGGAGAAACTCCACGATTGGAACTTGCTGTGAGTTTAGAAAATTGATTTTTGTAATTTGAAAGTTGAAAAGTGAGTCGCCACTTTAATTTATTTATTTTAATTGGGAAAATTAAACAAAACCCAACATGATTTACTCCAAAAAATGATTTGATTTTATCTCAATGGAAAAATGCACCAATCCGCAAGTAACCAAGGACGGTTCGGGGATCAGGTTTTAGTAATTACACAATTGAGAAAATATAATTTTCTTTAGTTTGGCTAAAAATGCAAAATAACTCTTAAAAAGGAATTTTTATGTATGTATGAACAGGAATATAATGATGTATGAAACAGATATATATGATAAAATGAAATGACAATTATAGATAAATAAGCAAGATAAATCCTACTTAATTATTACAAAGCCAAAATGATTAAAATAAAGAGGATCTTTCTTCTAGCCCTTATGGGTACTAGGGAAATCACACATTCCTCAACTAAGTTAATACATAAATAGAAAATAAAGGATTAATATAAATAAATCAAAGTAAAAGGGAAAAAATGTTAATAAAAAGATTTTAGAGTTGATGCCTTTCCAAATGGCAGCCTGCATATCCTATTGAATAGGAATCAAACCCCAAGCAGTTCTTCCTTCTTGCGAAGGAAGGGTTTTGAAAAAGAGTGTGGTTTGTTTATTAATTTAATTCTGATTTTTAAATTAATAAATTTTAGATCTTTTCTGTTTTAGACCTAAAGAGAATTCTAGATCTGAATTTAGAATTTTGAAAATGGAAAAAAGATTATACCTTTGCTTTCCTTGATTTTCGGATGAATAGGACGAGCTTAACTCCGGATCTAAGCTCCACTTTGGATTTAAGACCTTGAAGTTGAACCTTAACAGCAAAAGGTTAGCAAAATAGCGTGATGAAATGTATCAGAGAGGATTTCTGTCCTTGGAATTTCTCCCTAAATGAGCTAGAAGGAGGCTTTATTTATAGAGCTGCTAGGGGGGTACCGGCAGTACGAACAGCGACACTAGCGACGTGCCGGGTGTCTGGGCGGCATGTTAATCGTGCCGCCTGGCTACCGGCACCAATTTCGTGTCGCCTTGGATATGCCGCCCATACGGCAGCACAGAAGACGTGCCGCCCAGAGTGGCAGCGCGGCACGCCAGCGATATGCCTCTTGTGCGCTGGCCAGCTGGTTCGACCTGTTTCCTACTTTTTCGTCCATTTTAGATCTGTTTCAATTTTGATTCAAGCTCAGTTTGATCCTGTGGGTTCATAACTGAAAGACAGTCGACTGGAGGTGAAAGATTTAGGAAATTTATTTTTTAACGGGGCGCTACCCCGCACCCGCAAGGGGCGCTGCCCCTTTAACCCTTGTCCGTTAACTAGCTAACGGGACCGCCGTATGCGTAGCGCTCTATTATTAGTAAGTGTCAAGCTGCAGCCGAATCAGGGGGTGCAAATTTGAGGGTTCACAGAAGGCTAGAGATATTGAGGACTTAATTGAATTAAATACCAAGATCCAAGTGGATGTGGAAGATTGAAGAGAAGATTTTGAAGAACATCTTCAAGATCTGTTTGAGATTTCTTCTTCTTTTATTTTTTGCATCTTTGTTCTTCAATTTTAATATGAACTAATTCTATTTGTGATGAACTCTAGTTTTGATTGTATAGATTGAAAAATTCAAACTTTAATCAATTCATCTTTGGTTGTTTTATTTTCATAATAAATCTTATTATTCTAATTAGTAATTGCTAGCTTGTTGATTGGATATTGTTTCTATATTGGACAAGTAGAGATACCCTGGTTTAGATAGATCACTCATGGGAATAGAGAGTTGATTGGGATGCTAGAGATAGGGCTACAAAACTTCTTTGGATGTTAATCTCTTGAACTTAATGTTGCTCTTATTTGATTATAGGTTGATAAGAGATTCCCCTGTAATACTTAGGAAGTTAGGAATTTAATTGCTTAAGAAAGGTTTTTATCTAATTTAGTGAGAGTCCAATTCAATCCATTGTTTGGTATGCATGAGAAACTAGGGGGATTTATATTTAGATTAGCTTTGCCTAAATTATTTCTATCAATATTATTTACTTACTTTCTTAGGTTAGCTTAATTAATTTAGCTTAATTTAATGAATCTACATTTTGATCAACTAAACAATAGTCAAAGTTTGCACTAGTACTTATACACTATTCTCGTGGAGACGATACTCATATTCACTACTTTATCACTTAATAATGACCTGTGCACTTGCAGTTTGTTAGTGTATGTTTCAGCACATCAAGTTTTTGGCGCCGTTGCTGGGGATAGTTTTATAATATTAGCAATATTAATAGAGATTACTGATCTAATTTTTATCTTTATATTTTCATATTTGTTTTTGTTTTTGCCTTCCTTGTTTTATTTTTACTGTTTTATTTGTTTTTTCTATTTTACGTTTTTTTTTGTTTTAAGTTTGTGTTTCCAGCAAAAGAAAAAAAAGAAAAAGAAAATTTTCTCCAAGGCTGATCGGAACTATCAGGACTAGAATTTTTACTCGAATACAAAATGGGGATACTAGGGAAATGAGTGTCACGATCATGGATATAACTATCACACTGATTTCCCAAAGGAATATGGATGGGAAGTACCAACAAAGAAGTCATCCCTTGAGCTTGCATTAGAAAGATTCACGGCGTCTACGGGGAATTAGGTTGGGGAATTGAACAAAAGAAATGAGGCATTAGCAGTTAGCTTCCTAACTCAATTTGAAATGGACACTACATTAGAGGATGACGAGCATGCACAAGAGAAGCAGAGGTTGGAAGATATGTTTGTGACTTTAGGGGGAGCTACAGAGAAAAGATTTTAGAGCATCAAGATAGCTCTTAAATACCAACAGACTTCTCTTCACAACTTAGAAAATTTCGTTGGGCAGATTTTGGAATTACGAAGTGAGAGATTTGAAGGCAATCTACCTAACGATACCAAAGCCATTCTAGAAGAGCAATAAAAGACCACTGCCATCAATTGGTTTTGGGATGATGAAAATGAAGAAGATGAGAATGGTGAGGCAAATTTAGGAATGCTACACAAGGAAGTTGACGAGGATGATTGCTTAAGTGAGAAACCCTAATTCCAGCAATGGGGCATGAATGGAGTGGAATCCAGTGTTGAAGAACTCTCTTCCAATGATAGTGAGTTATGGGAAAGTATGGAGGGGGAAGCTATGCATGCTGAAAATCACACCTCCCCTATTTTTCCAACTCTCCCACTTTTTGAAGAGAATGATGATAATCCACTCACAACCCCGATACCCACCCTTCCTTTACCCCAATTTCCATCAAATGAACACTTAGCCACACATAATCCCACACCTTTGCCACCTTTCTTTAAGTATATATTTGTTAGAGAATCAAGTATGTGGTCAGTACTTATAGTTTCTAAATTTTCTTTGGAGAGGAAAATCTGTTTTGTGGAGGTGTTAAAGTAAAAGGTTAGTGAATTTGGGTGGGGCATCTTGGAATTGCAAGAGGTTGTTGCCATTGGCAACGTACATGTTTTCTTTGGTGCCAAAGCTGAAATCCCTGAATTTAGTCTGTGGGTAAGGCTTTTCAACGATGGTTCTAAACCTGGCAAGCTCAGGTTTGTACACAATGAAGAATCAAAAATAATTTTTGTTGTTGAAAGAAGGCTATGCAAAGGACACTTTTGCATATTCTTTTTATCTTGGTTTATGGAGGTAGACAACACAAAGAAACCTCCGAGTCATTAGTGGAAGATAAATAACAATAACGTTCAGCTAATACGACATTAAAGAAGCGCTAAATGGGAGGCAACCCATTGATGGTCTATTTTAGTTTTTATTTTTATTTTCTTTTGTTTTTATTTTACTTTGAATGGATCTTACTTTGGTTGTAGTTCAAATTTTTTTTTCTCTGTGCAAAAACATTGATCATGGTACACTCTCACTTGAAGGAGCACCAGCACGATTCATGTGGTATATCATTCAGGACAGTTAATTCTCTCTTTTACTTTTTCATTTTCCTTGTTTATAACACATTGGGGACAATGTGTTACTTAAGTGTGGGGGAGAGGTATATTATTGTGCCCTATCTTTTATGAATCTTGCATTTAAGTAAATTGAGTTATGGTAATAGTTTAATTTGAAATTAACTCTCTGTAGTGATAAATTGGCCTAATTTTTCTATGACAATGACTTGTTACAGTGTGGATTGAATGTGGTGGTCATGATTAGGGAATTAAATTTTTGCAAATTTTTTTGCCTGAAATTTGAAACTTTAGTTACACTTTTTAAGCCTATTTTATTCCACTATTACTTTTGTTTTAGTTAAGTAGAAATGCTTAATACCTTAGGTAGCTTGACTGTTTTTCTTGAAAAAAAAAACATAAGTATATATAAAAAAACAAAAGATTACATATTCTGCTATTCTTGACTCTTTAAACACAAGGGATTGAGAATATTAATAGTGCTAGTAGCCATTTGAATGTGTGATTCTAATTGAGTAACTGGAGGCTAGCATCACAAGTGTTTGCATTCGCGTAAAAAGGCTAGGATGACACTTCAAACAAGTTAGGCTCCTTAGCTAATTAAAAAGAAAACATGAATTGAAATGTATAATTAATGAAAAGTCAAGTGAGTAGTCAAGCACCTATAGGAAAAATCTTTATAAATCTACTTTGCTTGAACTTTTATTTCTATGGAATTATTTGCTCAAACTTGTAACTTTAGAATTTAGGTTTTAGATTTTTAAGATTTATTTTAGAGATTTCTTAATTTGGCTACCATGTTTGAGCCTTGCTAATTTCAAGTTGTTGTAATTTTTTTTGAATTTCTTTGACTAGAGAGGGTAAATTTTATTTCTTACTATTGTTATGATTTAATTTGCTTGAGGACAAACAAATACTCAAGTGTGGGGGAATTTGATAAGTACTTAATTTACTACACTTTACCCCTTGTTTTTAATATATTTTGTCCTTAAATTAAGTTTGATTTGTTTGTTTAGTGCTTTTCCAAAGTTTTTTTAGTAAACCCAGTGCCAAATGATACCATGAACCAAATGTGACTCAGAATGGTGAAAGATCCAAGCCAAAATGTTGACTTTTGAAAGAAGATGGGCAGACACCACTGAAATCTAAGCTAGGATTCCACCCATGCAATAAGAGAAAATTACAAATACATCTAGTAGCCTCCCACGAGTGGAGGCACCATTGAGATTTCACCCGTGGGCCCCTGGCGTCATTGGCACCACTGAAATCCCAGCCATGCTCCAATGGTGTGAGATTAAATTCCAGCAATATAAATCAAATCAGATAGCATTTTAAAGGAGAGCCTCCAGAGAGCAAAAATAGAGATTTAAGAGGGTTGGCTAAGCCCTAGAGTCATGGAAAAGGCTTAAAGGCTAGAGATATTGAGGGCTTAATCGAATCAAAGACCAAGATCCAAGTGGATGTGGAAGATTGAAGAGAAGATTTCGAAGAACATCTTCAAGATCTATTTAAGATTTCTTCTTCTTTTATTTTCTGTATCTTTGTTCTTTAATTTTAATATGAACTAATTCTATTTTTGATGAACCCTAGTTTTGATTGTATAGATTGAAGGATTTAAACTTGAATCAATTCAACTTTGGTTGTTTTATTTTCATGATAAATTTTATTATTCTAATTAGCAATTGCTAGCTTATTGATTGGATATTGTTTCTATATTGGACAAGTAGAGATACCCTACTTTAGATAGATCACTCATGGGAATAGAGAGTTGATTGGGGTGCTAGAGATAAACCTACAAAACTTCTTTGGATGTTAATCTCTTGAACTTAATACTGCTCTTATTTGATTATAGGTTGAGAAGAGATTCCCCTGTAATACTTAAGAAGTTAGGAATTTAACCGCTTGAGAAAGGTTTTTATCTAATTTAGTGAGAGTTTAATTCAATCCATTGTTTGATATGCATGAAAAACTAGGGGGATTTATATTTAGATTAGCTTTGCCTAGATTATTTCTATCAATATTATTTACTTACTTTCTTAGGTTAGCTTAATTAATTTAGCTTAATTTAATGAATCTACATTTTGATCAACTAGACAATAGTCAAAGTTTGCGCTAGTACTTATACACTATCCTCATGGAGATGATACTCATATTCACTACTTTATTACTTGATGTGCTGAAATGCACATTAACAAATTGCAAGTGTACACTAACATTAGAATTAGTTCCTATTAAAATTGAAGAACAAAGATGCATAAAATAAAAGAAGAAGAAATCTCAAACAGATCTTGAAGATGTTCTTCGAAATCTTCTCTTCAGTCTTCCACATCCATTTAGATCTTGGTATTTGATTCAATTAAGCTCTCAATATCTCTAGCTTTCAAGTCTTTTCCATGACTCTAGGGCTTAGCCAACCCTCTTAAATTTTTATTTTTGCTCTATGGAGGCTCCCCCTTAAAATGCTATCTGATCTGATTTATATTACTGAAATTTAAGCTCACACCACTAAAGCCATGACTGGAATTTCAGTGGTGCCAACGACGCTAGAGGCCCACGGGTGAAATCTCAGTGGTGCCTCCACCCGTGGGAGGCTACTAGATGTATTTGTAATTTTCTCTTATCACATGGGTGGAATCCCAGCTAAGATTTCAGTGGTGTCTACCCATCTTCTTCCAAAAGTCAGCATTTTGGCTTAGATTTTTCACCATTATGAGTCACATTTGGCTCATGGCATCATTTGGCACCAGGTTAACTAAAAGAACTCTAGAAAAGTACTAAACAAACAAATCAAACTCAATTTAAGGATAAAATATATTAAAAATAAGGAGTAAAGTGTAGTAAATTAAGTACTTATTATGTTCCCTCTCTCATGTTATACAGAGTTGACCGCTCCCTTTTCTTAATCCAATGAATAAGCAAGGTGCAAAGCGAAGCCTTTGACTATCTTATAGAAGTGTTCGGTACAAAATGGCCAGCCAATTTGAAAGATTTCAACACTCTCTTATATTAGAGAGTAAAACCTCCTTAGAGTTGGCTTGTCAAACTCAAACTTAAATATGAGGAGTTAACTGACGTCAATTCAAGATCGGGAGAGAGGATTGATGAAATGAGGTAAGCTAATTTAGAGTTAATGAATGAAAAGGTGAGGTTGAAGAGAGCTTTGAGACGCTACAAACTAATATCTAAGTTGATTGATGGAATGATTATTTTTATGGTGTTGCGGTTGGTTGCCATAATATAAGAGGGCATATGGTGGTGGAGAAAATTAGTTGAAGTTTGTGTAGTCATTATTTTAATTTATTAGCTACTTAGAATTATTTAAAACATGCAGGTCTTTTAAGCTTATTGACTAATGCTAGCAGCTTAGTGACCATTTTATATATGATGAATAGTAATCACAACTTATAAGCAATTGTGTTGTGCAACGTACTGTTTGCTTAACTGAGCTGCTCGTTTGGTAATGCTTAGAATTTTATTCAATATATATGCTCTGTTACTACTTAATTATATAATATATAATGTGCAAGATATACATTTTTAATTATATGATTTATCTATGACTTTTTTCTTCACGACATAAATGATTTTTATCCTCTAATGGTTAATTATTACATAAATTTAAAATAAAAACTTTTTACCAATTCATAATTAAAAAAATTGATCACCAATTAATAGTAATTATTATTCAATCTATATATATATATATATATATATATATATATATATATATATATATATATATATATATATATATATACACACATACATCTATATATATACATATATATATATATAGATGTATGGTGTGTGTATATATATACATCTATATATATATATATATATAGATGTATGTGTGTGTATATATAATATATAATATATATATATGTGTAATTATATATACTATATATATATATATATA